>JAPFFP010000098.1:6102298-6180393 GCA_026153255.1 Solanum medicagineum
GAGCTTTCGTGAGGCGTGTCAATCAGTTCTCCTAAGTCATTTAGGATTTGAATTTTAATTATTATAAATAGGCCTTTTAGGTTATTTTTCATAAGTTCTTGTCAGTTTTGATTAGTTTTGGTCTAGTACTTAGAGAACTCAATATTTTGTGAGAGAGTCTTTGAGAATACTTGTGATTGAATTTAATCTTCAAGCTTGTGATTCTTGATGAAATTGGATTGATGTTCTTAAATATATTGCGTAAGTTTTTAATTATGTCTTCTCAATTCATAATTCTTTCATCTACACACAACATGAGTAGCTAAATCCATAACTAGGTTTGTAGGAACCATGAAGAACTAACAAAGTAAAACCGGATAATGCATAATTCTTAGAAGGTGTATATGCATGTAATAAGTAACTCTCTTCATTTTGCATGTTTTCTTGTGGTGGCCAACATTAGAACTCGCCAAGTGTTACTGACTTGACCAGGGTAGTAATGAATAGGAAAAGAGATTAATTAACAGGATTTGATTGATGTGTTCTCATCTAATCAACCAAACTAAGCCAAGGGGAGGTTGTACTGGGTCTAATAGGTAATGGTTAGTAATGCACACTATGGGGATGGGCCAAGTCACTTAGTGAAATTCACCTCTCACCTTTGACCAAAGGGCTTGGTGAACTTAAATTACCACCCTGCATGCTATGCACTAGACAAGAATTAGGTTATTCGGTTATACTAAGTTGGGGAATCATATTATTGACTTTTTTCTCTTGAAATAGTTAGTTAGTTTACTTTTCTCATTGATAATTTCAACCCCCCCTTTTGGGGAATTGAGTTGGTTAACTACTCAGATTGCATAATGGTGGATTTTCTTGAATCTACGTATTCTCTATGGGATCGACCCTAACCTTGGATAGGTTTTTTATATTGACAGCTACCGCTTCATCCTCTAAAAAGGAGGTGTAACTTGGGAGATATCAAGATTTTGGCATCGTTACTAGGGAATATGGCTAGACTTAGTGAATTCATAGTAGTTTTAGTGTCACTCCTTAGTTTCTTATTTTACTTTTGTTTGTTGTTTTTTCTTTCTTTTCAGTGTGTACGAGTAGTGTATGCCCAACACTCGGAGTCAAGGCAATCTCTTAACTCCATTTGATCCAAATATCCACAGAACCTTAAGAAGAATGGCCAAAAACAAGGCCAACAACGCGGCAAATGTAGCTCTGAATAGGAATAATAATGATGATGCTGGGAATGAAAACCCACCTCCTTTGGAGGATATTCCACATCCTTAGGATTTCAATGGCAATGCTTACCAGTGGAATCAGTACAGGTTGAATCATATGGCTATAGAGGTGACTGGAGCTATTGTGTTCCCACCACTATTGGCAGACACAAAGTTCACAGTCTAGAGTGGGTTACTTCAGATATTGCAGAATCGTGGACTATTTGTAGGCTTACCCTCAGAGGATCCTCATAGCCAATTACACAATGTGGTATTTGTTTGTAAGAGTGTGATGGGAACACAGAGTTTGTCTATGGATGTTGTAGGACTTAGTGTCTTCTCATTGTCTCTCATGGGCAATGCTGCATTATGGCTATCTGAGCTCCCGGAGAGTTTAATCACCAATTAGGCAGACTTGTAAAAGGCCTTTTTTGGAGAGGTACATCTGTAGATCAAAGAATCTCAACTTGAAGGACCAGATCAACAACTTCGAGCAACTTTTTGGTGATTAGATAAGCACTACTTGAGAGCGATTCAAAAAATGTCTGAAGAGCGTCCCTGACCATAAAATTGTTAATGATGCTTTGTTGGAGATCTTCTACCATGCCCTTGATGAGAACAGTCAGGCCTATGCTGACACTACCATGCAGGGCATGTTTCTAGATCAACCATTTGCAAGGATTGTATAGCCAATAGAAAGAGTGGTCAAGTCAAATTAGGCATGGGGGCAGCGACATAGAGTTTCCATAAAAAGTTCATATGCTATCAGTGTAGGTCTAGAGCAAGCTAGAATTAATGAAGAGGTCATGTATCAGCTTCAGATTCGCATAGGTATGGAGATGATGATGAAGTAAAACCATGAGAGAATAAATGCAGCAGTTCATCAACCTCCACATGCACCCATGTATCAGGAGTCATACTATGATGAGGATGCATGTTTTGTTGCTGATTAGATAAGGGGTTTCCATACTAATGCCCAAGGGTTCGATTAGGACTATTGGCGCCAAGGTCAAGGAAACCAAGGGTGGAACTTTGCTAGAGATGGAGCTTATAGGGACAACCACAGAGGTTAATATGATAGGAACAAGGGTCCAGATACAAATTTGGGTCATAAAGGAGACTTCAGAAATGGTCCTTATGTGCCACCAAACAACCACGACACAGGTGCAAGCAATTCTAGAATTGAGGAGATATTTGATCCCCTATTGAAGAAGGCTGAGACATAGTAAGACACTCTAAAAGGCATGAAATTAGAAATTCCAAGTATTAATCAGAAAATAGAGTCTCAGTTTGTGGCTATCAAACGACTGGAACAACAATTTGGTCAGGTGTTGACTTATCTTAATCAGCGTCAGAGGGGTACACTACCTTGTAATATGGTGCAAATCCTAAGAATGAAAGGTAGTGTATGTCGGTCACTACTCGGGGTGGCAAGAGCACTATTGACCCTTCCATGCCGGTTGATGAAGAAGATGTTCTAGAGGAGACGATTGTGGGAAAGGATGCACATGAAGGAGATGATGTCACAAGAATGGGGTGAGTAAAGCCGCTGATGCACCACAAAGGTTGAAACCTACTCCTAGGCCTACTCCTCCCTTCCCTTAGAGAATCAAAAAGAGGGAGGAGGAAGGAAAATTCAAGCACTTTCTCTCCATACTAAAGCAACTCTCTCTCAACATCCCTCTCATCAAGTCATTGGAGAAGATGCCAGGGTATGTGAAGTACATGAAGGACTTGGTAACCAAAAAGCACAGTGTGAGTCAGGAGCTTCCTCAAGAGCTTCAACATTGCAGTGCTATTGCTACGAGGTCCTTGATTCAGAAGAGGAAGATCCGGGTACTTTCACCATATCCTACACCATTGGAGATATGGAGTTCGCAAGGGCACTATGTGATCTAGGTGTCAATATAAATCTCATGCCCCTTGTAGTCTACAATAAGCTTAGATTGAAAGCCTCTACTTCAACTAGCATGCGATTACTGATGGCAGATCATATAATGAAGAAGCATGCGGGGATACTATATGATGTGTTAGTAAAAGTCGAAAAGTACATATTCCTGGGAAACTTTGTGATCCTAGATTGCGAAGTTGACTTTGATGTCCCAATCATCTTGGGAAGACCATTTGTGGTGAAGTTTGGGCAATTGGTAAAGTCTGAGTAACTAATGTGTAAGAAGAGACCACTATCACATTGGTGGATCGTTGCACCCTACCACCCTTGGTGATTGAGGTACCAACCCCTTCATTGGTTTGTGGATTGTCGCACCCTACCATCCTCAGTGACCGAGGTACGAACCCCCTGACATGGTTATCAAGGTAAAAGCCCCCCCACATGCTTGGTGGATTGTTGCATCCTACCACTCTTGGTGGCCGAGGTAAAAACCCCCCAACATGGTTATCAAGGTACAAACCCCTCGACGTGGTTAGCCGGCACACAATCCCCAAGTAGGTCATGGTTACATTCCAACACTATATAGGAGAGAATCATATACATATGTTCATTTCATCATCATATAGTATTTCAGCTCATAAGACATGCATTGGACCTTCAATTGCTCAAGAAACGATAACCGGACATTTTATCAAACACTTGACGGGAGTGTAGTGCTAGTGTAAAATCATGCAATTCAGGGATGGAATCATGCAAGAAAATTCAATGTAAAACCATCAATAGATACTTGGTAACACCCTCAAGCAATATACATCAAACACCTTCATTAAATCTCATAATAGATCTTGGATTCATAGCTCTAAACCTGGTAGAACAATTACAATTACGTAAACCCCAATATACTGTGTAGTGAATTTCATAATAAGTAAGACCCATGAGTGAATCAACCTTAAATTATGCAAATTTAAGTAAAAGAAAGCTTGGGCATCATGGACGAAGGAAACCCACATACCTTAAATTTGGAGAATAACTTGGTGAAGATTGGAGATGGAGACTTGACACTTGAATGAGAATCTTAAGATCCGGATAAGTTTTGGGACTTGAATTTTGTAGTAAAATAATTGGCTAAGTGTTTGAGTGAGTATTGGGAATGCTTTGAATGATATGAGGGTGAAATATGGCTAAGTATAGGTATTTTCACATTTGGGAACACTTAGCACCAAGACCAAAAAGTCTTGGACCGAACTAGCAAAGAAGTCAACAAAATACACAATTGCGCGACGCGGCCAGGTCGCGCCAGGGTCGCGCAGAGCTCACTGGAAATTGCATTTTGGAAATTTGAAATTGCTAATCATTTTCTCTAAAATCATGTTTAGACCTATTTCCCACTCAATTTGACCCCTTGATCACGAATATGAAGTCAGATTTTCAATATCGTGCCCAAATTTTGAGATATATGAAAATTACAATTCCGAGCACTTCCAATGCACATTTTCGGGCACTTTTTGGGGTCGTTTCCATATCTCCACCTTGGGAGCATTCATCCACCAACGTCAAAGAAATGTATACGAGAGACATAAACATGACAATTTCATCCCACATAAAGATGCAACAATGCACTTAAATATCATTTCAAAAATCTCATCATAAGTGTAAAATCATCATGAACGAGTCAATTTAAACATGAATGTATGCAATGACATGAGGTCTGAACTTAAGACTTGAGATCGTATATAGGACTTAGATTGATACGTTTAGCTTGAGTGGAGTGGAAAAGGTAAGGATATCGCTTTTGCATGTCCATTTCGGCCTCCCAAGTATCACTTTCAACTTGTTGATTCCTCCAATGGACCTTAATGGATGCCACATCTGTATTCCTCAACCTCTTCACTTGTCTATCCAAAATCTAAACCGAAACCTCTTCATAGGTCAAATTATCTTTAACAACACCCACAACATCAAGAGGCACAATAGCATTAGGGTCTCCCACACATTTCCTCAACATGGATACATGAATGACTTGATGAACCAAATCCATCTCAATAGGCAATTCCAACTCATAAGCTACCTTCCCAATCTGCCTCATTACCTTATAAGGATCCACATATCTTGGACCCGACTTGCCCTCCTTACCAAAATGAACCGCACCCTTCAGGGGTGACATTTTCAAATAACCCAATCACCAACTTTGAATTCAAGATCCCTTCTCCTCACATTGGCATAGGACTTTTGGCGACTTTGGGCCATCTTTGACCTTTCACTAATCATCCTAACCTTTTCAAGAGCCTCTATAACCAGATCTGGTCCTAACGAGTCCATCTCTCCAACCTCAAACCACCCAACCAGTGATCTACAACATCTACCATACAGAGCCTCAAAAGGGGCCGTACCGATGCTAGAATGATACCTATTGTTATAGGCAAACTCAACCAATGGAAGATGACCATCCCAATTACCCTTAAGCTCCAATACACAAGACCTAAGCATATCCTCAAGTGTTTGGATAGTTCTTTCAGCTTGGCCATCCATTTGAGGGTGAACGGACGTGCTAAGTTTGACATTTGTACCAAGACCCCTTTGGAAGGACCTCCAAAAATGTGAAGTGAATTGAGCTCCACAATCCGATATGATGGACAAAGGAACCCCATGCTATCTCACCAACTCATGAATGTATAGTTTATCATAATCTTCATCCCCATATGTAGTCTTAACTGGTACAAAATGAGCCGATTTTGTTATCCTATCAATGACAACCCAAATGGAATCAAAACCCTTTCTAGTCTTGGGCAACCCAACCACAAAATCAATATTAATCTCCCCCCACTTCCAAGTGGGAATCTCTATGTCTTGTGCTAGGCTAGCCGACCTTTGATGTTTGGCCTTGACTTGTTGAAAACTATGACAACCAGAAACAAATTTGGCAATGTCTCTCTTCATGCCTCCCAACCAATAACATCTCTCAAATCTCTATACATTTTGGTAGAACTAGGGTGAATAGAATAAGAAGAATTATGGGCTTCATCAAGGATCTTTTTCACCAAGTCATCAACACAAGGTACACACAGCCTACCTTGGTACCTAAGGGCACCATCTCCCCCTTGAGAGAAAACCTCCACCTTGCCCTCTTTCACCAAGGCCTTCAATTCTAATAAAGAGGGATCAAGATCTTGCTTTTCTTGTACCTCATCAACTAAGGAAGACCTTGAACCATCAACAACAACAACAACACCATTACTAAACTCTTCAAACTTAATTCCCAATATAGCCAACTAACGGATCCCCTATCCACCTCTTTATCACCACCATCAACATGAGCTATGCTACCCATAGACACCCTACTCAAAGCATCCACCACAACATTAGCTTTATCGGGATGATAATGCACACTCATATCATAGTCCTTAAGGAGTTCTAGCCACCTTCTTTGCCTCAAGTTGAGATCCTTTTGAGTGAAGACATATTGGAGACTCTTATGATCGGTGAACACATCAACATGCAACCGATACAAAATAGTGTCGCCAAATTTTTAAAGCAAATACCAAGGCGGCAAATTCAAGGTCATGAGTATGATAATTCTTTTCATGCACTTTGAGTTGTCTAGAAGCATAGGCTATCACCTTACCACTCTGCATTAGAACACAACCCAAACAACTCTAGAAGCATCACAATACACAACAAACCCATCTAGCCCATCCAGTAGTGACAATACAGGAGCGGACACAAGCTTATCTTTCAATGTTTGGAAGCTCCTTTCACACTCATCGGTCCACACAAACTTAGCCTTCTTTTGAGCCAATTTTGTCATAGGAGAAGTAATGGAAGAAAACCTATTCACAACCCTCCGATAGTAACCCCCTAAGCCCAAGAAGCTTCTAATATCTGATGGGGTCAATAGCCTAGGTTAATTTCTAATCACATCCGTCCTTTTAGGATCCACCTTAGTACCATCCCCTGACACCATGACGTAAAAAGGCAACCTTCTTCAACCAAAATTCATATTTCTCATACTTAGCATATAACTTTTCTTCCCTCAATCTTTGTAGCACTACCCTCAAATGTCCCATATGCTCCTCCTCACCACAAGAATAAATCAAAGTATCATCAATGAATACCATGACAAATGAATCAAGGTAGGGTTTAAAGACCCTATTCATTAGATCCACAAAGATGGTTGGTGCATTTGTCAACTCAAAAGACATAACCACAAATTCATAAGGCCCATACCTAGTTCGGAAGGCTATCTTGGGAAAATCACACTCCCTCACCTTCATTGATGACTAGACCTAGGATCAATCTTAGAGAAGTGGCTAGCCCCTTACATTTGGTCAAATAAATAATCAATTCTTTAAAGAGGGTACTAATTCTTTATGGTAACCTTATTGAGTTTCCGGTAGTCAATGCACATCCTAAGAGATCTATCCTTCTTCTTAAACAACACTGGTGCGCCCCAAGTTGATTGGCTAGGTCTAATAAAATCCTTCTCCAACAAGTCCCTGAATTGTTCCTTCAACTCCTTTAACTCTGCTGAGGCCATCTGGTAAGGGGGAATAGAAATGGGTTGAGTATCGGGGAGGAGGTCTATACTAAAATCTATTTCCCTTTTGGGAGGAATGCCGGGAAGGTCATTTGGAAAGACATCAAGAAACTCATTTACAACTGGACTTTGGACTCCACATCCCTAACCCTTACAAGATGATAAAGATACCCCTTAGAGATCAAATTACGGGCTTTAATGCAAGAGATGAAACTACCCTTGACCACCACATCATGACTCTCCTACTCAAGGATGAGTTCATTTGGGAATTGGTACTTGACCCTACAGGTTCTACAATCGATAGAGGCATAGTATGCATGCAACCAATACATCCCAAGAATGACATCAAAATCAACCATGTCCAACTTAACAAGATCACAAGGCAATATTTTATGCAAGATGCAAATGGGACAATTTCTATAGATCTTTCTAGCAACAATAGATGCACCAATAGTAGTAGACATCTTATATGACTCACACACCAATTTGAGCTCAACATGGAACTTTTTAACAACAAAGGGGGTAACAAAAAAAGAATAGCATCCGGATCAATCAATGCATACATATCAAAATCAAAGATTTTCAACATACTGGTGACGACATAGGGCACCTCATCAACCCCTTACTTCCCATGCAAAGCATAAAATTGATTGTGCCTTAGGGGACCTTCTTGTCAGCCACCTCTCCCTAAAGGGATGACATAAGCACCTTGTGGATAAACCTCCTCACCCTTGTTGCGATCAGGAGGGCAATCAACCTTTTTATGACCCACTTCCCCGTAACTATAACATACATTAGTGTCTCTCAAGCATGGGCCCTTATGACTCTTACCACATCTTATACCCACATCATTAGGAACCCCAACACCAACACCTTAGGTCCTTGGGAATTCATTGGCAAATCCCCTATTAGAAGAATGAGAAGACCCTTGGCCTTGGTGGAACCGGCCACCCCTTCAGATTTGGAACTTCCCCTCAAAACAGGCTTTCTTGGCCTCACTGCCCTCTTCTCTTCCTCAACTTCTACTCCTCTATTTGTTCAGCATGGGTCATCAAACGGGACAAGTCCATGTCACTAATCAACATATCAGACTGGCTTTCCTCACTCACCAAGTCGGACACACCTATCACGAACTTGTTCATTCTAGACCTTGGGTCGGCAACCAAGTGTGGAGCATACTTTGAAAGTTGGTTGAACTTTAGTGCATACTCCATCACACTCATATACCCATATCTCAAATACACAAACTCCACTAATTTAGTTTCCCTAAGCTCAAGAAGGAAGAACCGATCAAGAAAGGTCGCGTTGAACTCTTCCCATAGAACCACATTATTGACTCCCTTCTACTCCTTACATTAATTGTACCATATTTGTGCTACCCTTTTGAGTTGGTAGGCTGCCAACTCTGCCTCCCCATCTACCTTTGACTCGTAGAATTTCGAGGGATTTATCCTCATGAATTCTCTCCCCCGAGATACCGGTGTAGGAGGAAGAGGGGCTTGGGCCCATTGTTTGGCTTGATTAGCCACAACTTGCAAGCAAGGTGAGAGCATCCCAAAGTTCTCTATGAGCCGGTTGCTCCTCGGGTTCGCGGGCTATTCATCCTATTGTGTTAGGGACGATCTAGCATAGCAAAGAACAAACGTTAGGGGAAAAAAATTACCTTAACTCTGTAGCACCACTTAGAACATGAAGAAGGGAAACACTTCTTAAAACGTCTCATAGCCTCTTGCTCATAGTTGTGGTGCACAACACAACCATGAACAAGACTCTAATCGATGCCGTGTGTTGGACTCTGAGGATCTAATAACCTAGTGCTCTGATACTAAGTTTATCATGACCCAAGCCAAGGGCCTAGACGTGACATGTCGCATGGGAAACCTGAAGGGACCCCAAGCAAGCCTCTTAACATATCATTACACATCCTTCATAGTGGAAGCAACAAAAAACAACAAGAGATAGTAAATAGGGATAATTAGGGATAAGAGACAACTTTCATATCATAAACAACAACAGTCAAGAGAGAGTCAAAGCTCATAGCATAATACATAACATGTCCAACAACACCTCTACTACATAGATAAGAGCGGGGGCCAAGACAACCAACCGGGCTCACCCTCATAATCAATACATATATAAAAGAAAGAAAGTCTTAGAACATAGCATGAGATCATTAACATTATTCCCAGAATGGAGGACTCACTAACAAGCTTTGAAGAAATCGTACTAGCCATGTGGAGGAGGATGCTCAAATAGGACTCCGATTCCTACATGGTGATATCATGTGGGCATACAGTGTGCCTTAGCATGTTTTAATGTACTAAGAATGTAGGATGCAATGCAATAAAGATAAATAACATAATCAAAATGATAAGCACAGGCAAGGAGTAACATATAACAATATGGCATGTATGGAAGATACTTATAGTAAATTATGCTTATATAGAATATATTACATGTGTAAGAAGAGAGCACTATCATATTGGTGGATCGTCGCACCCTACCACCCTTGGTGATTAAGGTACCAACCCCATCAATAGGTTGGTGGATCGTTGCAACCTACCACCCTTGGTGACCGAGGTACAAACCCCTCGACATGGTTGTAAAGGTATAAATCCCCCAACATGGTTGGTAGATCGTCGCACCCTACCACCCTTGGTAATCAAGGTAAAAACCCCCGACATAGTTATCAAGGTACAAACCCCTCGACATGGTTACCCTGAGCGCAACTCTCGAGTAGGGCATGGTCACATTCCAACACTATGTAGGAGAGAATCATATGCATACATTCATTTTATCATCATATAGTCATTCAACTCATAAGACATGCATTGGACCTTCAATTCCTCAAGAAATCATAAACGGATATTTTATCAAACAATTGGCGGGTGTGCAGTGATAGTGTAAAACCATGCAATTTAGAGATGGAACAACACAAACAAATTTAGTGTAAAACCATCAATAGATACTTGGTAACACCTTCAATTGATATACATCAAAATTCTTCATGAAATCTCATAATAGATCTTAAATTCATAGCTCAAAACATGCTAAAAAAGTCACAATTTCAGAAACCCCAACATAATATGTAGTTAATTTCGTAAAGTAAGACCCATAAGTAAATCAACTTTAAATCATGCAAATTTAAGTAAAATGAAGCTCAGGCATCATGGGTGAAAGGAACCCATGAAAAAACCCATATATCTTAGCTTTGGAGAATAATTTGTGAAGATTGGAGATGGAGACTTGAAGCTTGAATAAGAACATTAAGATCTGGATGAGTTTTGGGTCTTGAATTTAGGAGTGAAATATTTGGCCAAGTGTTTGAGTGAGTATTGGGGAATGTTTTGAATGATATGAGGGTAAGATATGGCTATGTATAGGTACTTTCATATATGGGAACACTTATACCTAAGACCAAAAAGTCTTGGACCAAACTAGCAAAGCAGTCAAAAAAATACAAATCTGTGCGCCCTGGCCGCGTCACGCCAGGGGCGCGCAGAGCTCACTAGAAAATGCATTTTGAAAATTTGAAATTGCTAATTGTTTGCTCTTAAATCAGGGTTAGATCCATTTACCACTCAATTTGACCCCCTGATCATGAATATGAAGTTGGATTTTCAATATTGAGCACGGATTTTGAGATATATAAAAATTACGATTCTAGACACTGCACATTTTCGTGCACTTTATGGGGTCATTTCAATAACTCCAGCAGCCTATGGTTTTGGTTACTCACCTCTTTCATCTTCTTGACTTTAATCTCAAAAGCTTGGTTAGTTTTTGGTTAAATTAATACCTTTAAATTGGCATTGTTTTTAATGATCGATGTGAATATTATGTGGGGAATGGTGTTTAGGCCTAAAAACCATGCTTGAATTTAATTTGTGATTAGTTGAAATTAGGTTGCCCTTGTTTGATTATTGTCTAAGCTCAGAATTGGGTACTTTGGCCTTATGTGAATGCTAATTGTTTGTGCCAATTGAGTCACCCATCATATGTGATTGAATTATTGTGTTTGTGAATTGGTGAGTGATGACATAGGTACATGACCTTATTTGACTCAATTGGAAGTGGTCGGAATCATAGGATAATCCATGTTTAATCACTTTTGATGGGGTGTATGTACATAGAACATGTTGGGGGTACGGGTTGTAGTATTGAAATTATTTGGGTGCGTGTGTATTGCTTTGATGTTGATAATTAAATGGTTGAAATATTCTTTTGGGGTCCATGTTATGTAGTTAGAAGCTTAGGTGAGTGAGTTTTCTGTCTCACGAGTGACTTTTACGGCCCATGGAACAATCCACGATTCGTAATTACCCCTCGTACACAATTTCAGAAACTTGATGTTTCTGAGTATCCATCAGACGAGACCTTCTACAAGTCGTAGATCAATTTAAAGCTCATAGATAGACCTCGTAGATCCCTACCTAGAATCAATTACTCATTGGAATTCTCTATGACCTAGTCTACGACTCGTAAACCACTTTATGGGTCATACCTGGTCTTGTAAACTGAACCACTGGTTGACAATGGCTCTTTATGTCTTGTAGTATCCACTACGGTCCGTAAAGGTGCTTTCATGAAACCCTTTTCCAATTTAGCTCAGATATTTTTTTTGCACTTTAATTCTTGATTTGCGGGACTAACCATAGTGTGTACGTCTATGTTTCAGGTACTATAGCCCCAAAAGCCAAACGCGCTAAGATCCAGGCTATGGAATAGGAGACTCAGGGGTAAGCCTTCAGATGATAAGCAGACCACTCAACTGAGTGGTTCACTAGCAGTTCCAAATGTCACACAAGACCTAGAAGCTCCTATACCACATACCAGAGCTGCTACCAAAGCTAGGCGTACTCCGGATTGCTCGCTCTCCCAAGTAATAGGACAGAGGCAGCGAGAAGAGTGGTTTACACAGATGACTCCATTTAGAGAGACTCAGCTTTGAGGGAGGCTTTGAGGATAGATCAGAGGTAGAGTCCTCCACCGTACCTCAATCATCATCATCTGCATTGGATGATCTTTCTAATCGAAGGTGCATTGAGGGAATGCGAGACATATATGTGGAGGGCACATAACAGAGAGAGCAGGCCAAGCTAGCCCACTCCATTTATGAGGAGCCCAGAGTCATCGATGATAGACTTTACTGTATTCCCAGCCTTAAGGACACGATGACCAGATACAGGCTTGAGTGGCTGACTGGATCCCTTAGACGATACTCCCCAACCATGGTGAGAGAGTTCTATGCCTTCTATATAGCCACCATCCAGCTTACTCTTGCCAAGTGGAAGAAGCCCCTCGCTTAGCCCAAACTGACCGAGATGAGAGTGAAGGGCCGGCTGATGGATGTACTTGAGCCTACCATTCACCGTATGTTATTTGGTTTCCTGCCCCCGATCTACGGTAGAGTTCAACTACAGTGTGGGGCAGACGAGGGATCCACTAGTGATGAAAGATCTTGAGCAACGAGTCACGTTGATGAGATCGGTAGCTGGGTATATTGCAGAGCAGGGTCCGGGACCTGCTTGGATCACCACTCACTCAGAGCCTATCATCAAGGCTTAGATCAATTTTCCCGCTAAGTTCTAGTGGGCAGTGGTTCGTTCATGCATTTGGTTGACACTTCCGAATAATACTCTGATGCAAGAGTGAGTGGTTTTGGTTGTTAGTATCTTAGCTGGTTATGAGATTGACTGAACTCGCCTCATTGCTAAGCAGATTCATGAGGCCTCACTGAATAGGTCGACCTCTATCCCATTCCCGCAGTTGATTTACAAGCTCTGTCTAGAGTCGACGGTGGAGATACTATATACGCTGGAGCAGATGATTAAAGTGTACATTGGATCCCAGTCTGATCAAGGCTGAAAAGAACCCAATGGCACTCCGGTGAGTGCAGCCTCTTCCTATACCAGAGATGTTCGCCCCAGCGCCACCACCTGAGAGTTCTGAGACAACCACAATTACTATCGCTACTGCTACTGAAGAGAGGCCCCTATACCCCGAGGCAGTTGAGGAGAGAGGGCCCACTTTTGTTGTTTCTGCACCACAGGCCACTACTTCATAGCCTACTACTACGGGCATGATCTATATGTTCGCAACTTCTATACAAGCCTTGGCAAAGAGGTTATCACATACTGAGTGGTAGTTAACTCAGCTCATTCAATAGATCAGGCCATTGGTCCGCCAGATGATAGCATACTTGGAGGGTCGGAGTCATGCATTCACGATCTCTACTTTCCAAGATTGTATTTCTATCATGGATGCCCGCATTGACGCCTTCAAGGAGAGGGTACAACGGAGATCAGGTGAGGCCCGTCCTCCATACTTATCAACTATACAGATGGAGATCCAGTAGCTCTGAGCTGACTTGATAGTAGCACTAGTGGCATAGGTTGCACTACCATCAACTATACCTCCAGTGTGAGTAGTTGATTTATTTGTTGTTGAGGAGCCTACCCAGTCTTCCCTTGGGAATAGACCTTGCACAAATGATGAGCCAGTGGAGAGACATGTACGTGAGAGGATGATAGAGGAGGAGGAACTCCATCTTGCCTTGAAGAGATCGATACATAATGAGGAGATGAGGGAAGTTCGAGTGACGGAGCAGGTGAGGGGTGCTGGCCCCTCCGGATAGAGTACCACTACTGAGCAGACCAACCCGCAAGAGAAAGGTGGAAAGACTCAGCCACAGACTGGCGCTTAGGCACCCAGGTATGTTTTTGACCCCTTATGTTCTATTTTGTTTTGATTTTGTGCATTGGGGACAATGCACATATTTTTTTGATGGGATATGGGTAGTTATGGGATTCTGTGAAGTCTGAGTAGCTTGGGTCCATAACTGCCCCAATTTTTGATTCTGTAGTTTTCTTGCCTATGTTATTTTTCCTATGGATATTTAATTTCTGTTGAACTGGCACATTTAGGATATTTAGATAATATTTGTAGCAAAGAGTACAAACACTTGTGGCATTTAGAATGTTTTTGTGTTTTGTTTGAAAAATGATACCCACGAAAACTTTTGATTAGTAGTCAAATAGTAACCATGCATGTTTAGGTGTGTGAAAATATTTTTTTAGATAAGTGAAGGTACATTGAGATAAAAAAACATGATCTGTGAGTCTTTTTGTTGATAATGTATACAGTGCCATGTGAGTGCGAGCCAAATTTGATAAATTTATGTGTTTTATGCTAATTCAGAACTTGCCCTCTTACTCTAAGTTAGATTATAGACTAAATTGGTATAGGAAAGGATCTTAAGCTATTGTTCTGAATAAGTCCACTTTAGCCTAAAAATGACCAACCAAAATGATGATATAGTCCCTTGTTCGTGATGTTTGAGCCTAACATGTACCTATTCTTGGAAAACACCTAATTAACCTTGTCTAGTTAGTTGTAAATCCTGAAATTGTCCCTGATCTTTTTGTGAACATGGTGTACCTTAAATGAGGTAAAGAATCTTAGTTGAGGGTGGCTACCAAAAGTGGCCTTTGTTCGGAGGATAGATATTGTGCACCTCAACATAGGCCAAAAGGCTAAGTTGAGGGTGGCTGGTGTAAGGGTAAAACATAAAAATAAGAAGGTGAGTTAAGAATACAAAAAAGAGAAAAATCATGTATTGGGTACAAAAAAAATAATTAAATGATGCCTTAGATGGGAGCTAAAAAGCAAAATGACGTGTAAAAACAAGCCAAAAAACTGAAAAATGAAAGAAAGCACTAAGAAGCATTAAATAGGAAAAAGGGAGAATAAGGTGAAAATAACAAAGTTAGTTGGGGCAAAAATGTAAAAAATGCAGTTTCAAAGAGGAGCTTTAGTCACTATTTTCCTATAATATATTACTAGAGCCCCCTGAGCTTAAGTTACAAGCCTAGAAAGTCCTAAAGTGATCCTAGCCCAGTTAGTTGATGGTCTAAGTCATGAGTATAGGGGCAAGCCTATGGTATTAGACAATATGCATGAATATCCTTTTCGAGAGTGAGCGACTTTGCACAGTCCCAATGCTAGACATGGAAACATCATTGAGTGTCAAATATGAGACTTTTTTTTTGTGAGGGCGCATGCATTGCATTGTTAGCAATAGACTAGTTCAGTCATTGTATTGTTGATAATACCTTGCTTGTCATAGTTGTGTTGTCACATATACCAATTTGTATTTGCTTGCTAAATGTTTATTTGATCCTATTTTGAAAGTTGGTGTGGGTATCAGAGTACAAGACTTATATGATGTATGCCATTGATTTGGGGTCTGTGTATTACTGTATTGTCTATATAGATAGAGTCCGTCGCTTGAGAACAAGCAACAATTATAAGTTAAGTGTGTTGATATGTTGCTAAAGTATAGCACTTTTGATGCTTAAAACTTGGAATTTTGTGTGTTCTCAAAGCAATGTTAGTGGGTTTTATATGTTTTTGTGTTTAACTTTGCAGGATTATAGGTGGACTATGATTTTGCGGAAAGTTACAGAAGTTGTTGCAGATTTGCCATTATACGAGACCCTCTACGGGTCATAGACCATTCTATGGGTCGTAGGGAGGGTCATAAGGAATTTCAGTGAGGGGCCAAGTTTCTGAAGTTAATTCTAAGAACATGCAGCCGAGTCATAGAGGAGTTATGAGTCGTAGAAGAGGATTCATGCCCTGAGGATCAGAGAATGAAGAATTTTTGAAGTTCATCAGATGAGACCCCCTTTACAGGTCATAAATCATATTACGAGTCATAAAGGGGTATCGTAAAGAGGAAGTCCAGTTTCCCAGCAACAATGTACGAGACTCCGATTATGGGCCGTAAACTTATACAGGTCGTAAATAGCTTTCGTGAGGCGTGCCGACCAGTTCTCCTAAGTCATTTAGGATTTGAATTTCAACTATTATAAATAGGCCTTTTAGGTTATTTTTCATAAGTTCTTGTCAGTTTTGATTAGTTTTGGTCTAGTACTCAGAGAACACAATATTTTGAGATAGAAAATTGCGAGGGAGTTTTTTTGAGAGCACTTGTGGTTGAATTTGATCTTCAAGCTTGTGATTCTTGTTGATATTAGATTGCTTATTTTTAGATCTATTGTGTATGTGTTTAGTTATGTTTTCTCAATTCATAATTCTTTCATCTACACATAGTATAAGTAGCTAAATCCACAACTAGGTTTGTGCAAACTATGAAGAACTAACAAAGTACAATCAGATAATTCACAAATCTTGGAAGGTGTATATGCTTGCATTAATTAACTCTCTTCGTTTTGCATGTTTTCTAGTGATGGCCAACATTAGAAGTCACCTACTGTTACTAACTGGACCAAGGTAGTAATGAATAGGAAAAGAGATTAATTAACAGGATTTGATTGATGTGTTCTCATCTAATCAACCAAACTGGGCCAAGGGGAGGTTGTACTGGGACTAATAGGTAATGGTTAGTAATGCATACTATCGAGATAGGCCAAGTCACATAATGATATTAACCTCTCAGCTTTGACCAAAGGGCTTGATGAAGTTAAATTACAGTCTTGCATGCTATACACTAGACAAGAATTAGATTATCCGGTGATACTGAGTTGGGGAATCATGAGGAACACAATACCCTAGTTGCTCTCCATTATTGACTTTTGCTCTTGTAATAGTTAGTTAGTTTACTTTTCTCATTGATTATTGCAAACCCTCCCCCCCCCATTAGGGAATTGAGTTGGTTAA
Organism: Solanum medicagineum; assembly: GCA_026153255.1. Classification (NCBI taxonomy): domain Eukaryota; kingdom Viridiplantae; phylum Streptophyta; class Magnoliopsida; order Solanales; family Solanaceae; genus Solanum; species Solanum medicagineum. Next base: position 6,119,616 of record JAPFFP010000098.1, read on the forward strand.
CTACTCAAACTGCATATTGGTGGATTTTCTTAAGTCTATGTATTCCCTATGGGATCGACCCTAACCTTGGTTAGGTTCTTTATCTTGACAGCGACCACTTTATCCTCTAAAAAGGAGGTGTAACTTGGGTGACAAGCACGCAAAGGTTTATATCCAACCACCACCGGCTTCACATCTCCATAAGATGGGCAAGCAACAATTGTATCACCGTACCAGATGAGTGTGCTTCTTCTAATAAATGGCCTTCTGTCTTTGATCAACTTGGAAAACCTACTGTAAGAACTTATATGTTCGAGAGGTTAGGTCCATTGACGAAGAAGAATAACAAGCATTAAAGAAGTTACTTGAGAGTAATGACACTTGTTTACTTATTATCTAAAGTGATTTCAAAAGTGTAATCCCTTCTAGGATGAAGCAACGAGTGGAACTCATGGTTTCATGTAAAGAAGTACTAAAGAGAAAGGCTCACAATGTGGTTTACACTAAAGAGCACAAAGAAGATAAAGAAAGTGTAGGCTCCTCATGTCATTTAACAACTTAGGTTAAGTATGATGCCTCATGTCAACTGAAAATCGATGAAAAGTTGGGAGGTATTATTTGGTGCTATCATATATATCTATCAATAACAATGATCCACAGGATGAGAAGGATGCTGGAGATGCTCCACCAGAATTTGAAGGAGGAGTGAAGATCATGAAAGATCCCTTAAAAGAAGTTAACCTTTACTAATGAAGACCCAAGGCCAACTTACTTAAGTGCTTTTCTAGAAGTTGATGAAGAAGTGGCTTACATGAATATACTCAAAGAATATAGGGATGTATTCGCTTGGAGCTATAAAGAAATGTTTGTCTTGAATCCCAAAATAGCAGTCCATCAATTGGCAGCCAAGCATGTTGCTAATCCTCTCAAGTAGGCTCAAAGATGTTTCAGTCCAGACTATATTCCAATGATCAAGAAAGAAGTTAACAAACTCATTGAGGCGAGCTTCATTTGTGAAGTTAAATACCCCACATGGATTTCAAGCATTATTCTAGTGAGGTAGAAGAATGACTAAATTTTAATTTGTCTTGACTTCAAAGATCTAAACAATGAATGCCCTAAAGATGAATTTCCAGTACCCATTTCAGAGCTAATGATTGATGCTACAACTAGTTATGAGGCAATGTCATTCATGGATGGTTCTTTTGGCTATAACCAAGTCCATATGTCACCAAAGGATGAAGAACTCGTGACATTTTGAACACCTAAAGGCATTTATTACTACAATGTGATGCCCTTTGGTTTAAAAAATGTTGGTGCCACATATCAAAGGGATATGCAAAATATATTTAATGATTTATTCCACAAAAATGTCGAGTGCTATGTTGATGACTTGCTGGTAAGTCGAAAAAGAGGAGTGATCATTTAAAAGACTTGAGAAAGGTGTTTGAGTTGCTTCGTAGATATCAACTGAGGATGAGTCCATTAAAATATGCCTTTGGGGTTACTTCTGGAAAGTTTCTTGGCTTCATTGTGCGACATCAAGGAATTGAGATTGATCAAGCCAAATTTCAAGCAATTTTGAAGATGCTTAAGCCTCGAAACATTCATGAGTTGAAAAGTGTTCAGGGAATACTAGCCTACATGATGAGGTTCATCTCAAATCTAGTTGGAAGATGCTAACCATTCAGTCATCTCATGAAGAAAGGTGTCTCTCTCAAGTGGCGTCAAACATGTAGCAAAGCCTTTAAAAGTATCTAAGCGTATCCGGCAAAACCTCTAGTCCTAACATCTCATATACCTGGAAAAGACATTGATGTTGAAAACTGCGGCACAAGAAAGGTCTGTGGGAGCCTTATAAGCTCAAGAGAACAATGACGACAAAGAAAATGCCCTTTATTACTTGAGCAGAATGATAACACTAAATGAGCTGAATCATTCACCAAGCTAGAAGTTATGTTTTGCACTAGTCTTTTCGATTCAAAAGATGAAGCACGATTTTGAAGCTCACATTGTTCATCTTATTTCTAGAGAAAATCCCATGAAATTTGTTATGTCAAAACTTAGTGACTGACTAGCAAGGTGGTACCTTCAATTCCAACAATTTGAGATTGTGTACGTCCTTAAAAAAGCCTGTGAAGGGACAAGCATTAGTGGACTTTTTGTTGAACCATCCAATAACAGATGATTGGGAGTTAACTGATGAGCTTCCTGATGAAGATGCAATGTCCATAAAAATACAACCTCCTTAGGAGATGTACTTGACAGGCCTGGACATCGTGGCAGGCCCGGTGCAGGCGTAGTGTTTGTCACTTCACAAGGAGAGGTCCTACCATTCTCTTTTACCCTAAAACAGTATTGATCCAATAATGTAAGCATTAATTCTTCGACTCAAATTGTTGTTGGCATGAAGCAATTACAGTTACAAGTCTTTGGTGACTCTCAATTGGTGATCAAGCAACATTTGGAAACCCATGAGGCCAGAAGTCTAAACTGCGCCCATATCACTATTATTCCCAAAAGTTACTAGGATGGCTTGGAGATGTAACCCTCTAACATGTGCCAAGAATGGAAAATAAAATAGCAGATGCCTTAGTTTCTCTAGCTTCAATTCTGACTCTTCTTGATCAAACTCAAGTTACTATCTACAAAAATGAGTAGTGCCACTGCTGGATAAAGATAAACATATGGAGAATACGCTCAAGCACGTTTTCACAGTTTTTGAAGCCAACAAAGAGGATGGGTGACAAGCTATCATCGACTGCTTGTGCTATTAGATACTCCCAGAAGATACAAGGAGAAGGACTGACATTTGTCAATGGGCACATTATATTCTCTACTACAAGGATATGTTGTATAGGAGATTATTTGAGGGAATGCTCTTATGGTGTTTGGGTGTCACAACCCAAACCTAGGACCTAGATGTGACACCACATATGGGCAACCCAAAGGGACTCCAAGCAAGCCTCTTAACATATCATTACACATCCTTGGTCGAACAAGCAATCAAATACAACAAGAAATTGTAAATGGGGATAATTGGGGCTAAGGGGCAATTTTTATATCATAATCAAGAATTGTCAAGAGAGAGTGTCAAGCTCAAAGCATAATACATATCATTTCCAACAATACCTCTACTACATAAGTAAGAGCGAGGGCCAAGACAAGCAACCGGGCTCACCCTCATAGTCAATACATAAATAAAAGAAAGATAGTCTCAGAACATAGCATGAGATGATAACATCGTCCCCAGAATAGAGGACTCACTAACAAGCTTGGGAATTATCATACTAGCCACATGGAGGAGGATGCTCAAGTGGGGCTCCGGTCCTTACATGGTGATAGTATGTAGGCATACAGTATGCATTAGTAGGTTTGAATCTACTAAGTATGTAGGATGCAATGCAACAAGTTATAACCACCATAATCAAAATGCATAACATAGACAAATGAATAAGCTTATAGCAATATGGCATGTATGAATGATGCTTGAAGTAAAATCATGCTTAGGTTTATAGATATAATAAAAGTGTAAGGAGTGACCTCTATTAGTGCAATCCAAGGCCTACCACCTCCTTGGAGAGGTTCCTTAATGAGGTTGATGAGGTACAAACCCCCCAACAAGGTTCAAGAGGTATGAACCCCCCAACAAGTTTATCAAAGGTACAAACCTCCCGACAAGGTTGCACAGGCCTACCACCTCCCGAGTAAGGCGATCAAGATACAAACCCCTCAACAAGGTTACCCGGGCCTCCACCTCCCGAATGATGCTTGGTCATCCCCAACACTATAGAGATAATATAATATACATACATTCCTTTCATCATCATAAAGTCATTAAACTCATAAGACATGTATTGGACCTTCAATTCCTCAAGAATTAATAACTGGACATCTTATCAAACACTTGGAGAGTGTGTAGTGCTAGTGTAAAATAATGCAATTCAAGAGTGGAATCATGCTAGAAAATTCAATGTAAAACCCCAATAGATACTTGGTAACACCCTCAAGAAATATACATCAAAACCCATAATCAAATCTCACTTTAGATCTTAGATTCATAGCTTAAAACATGCTAAAACAGTCACGATTTCATAAATCCCGACATAGTGTGCAGTGAAATTCATAATAAGTAAGACCCATGAGTAAATTAACTTTAAATCATGCAATTTTAGGTAAAGGAAAGCTTGGGCATCATGGATAAAAGGGACCTATGAAAGAAACCCACATACCTTAGTTTTGGAGAATAACTTGATGAAGATTGGAGATGGAGACTTGAAGCTTGAATGAGAACCTTAAGATACAGATGAGTTTTGAGACATTAATTTAGGAGTAAAATATTTGTCTAAGTGTTTAAATGAGTTTTGGGGAATGTTTTGAATGATATGAGGGTGAAATATGGCTAAGTATAGGTATTTTTACGTATGGGAACATTAAGGCCCAAGACTCAAAAGTCTTGGACCGGACTTGAAAAACTGCCCAAAAATAACACTTTGACGCGCCCTTGGCACGTGCACCAGGGGTGCGAATGTACACTGGGAATTGCATTTTTACGATTTTCAAATTTTGCTATGGTTGCTCTTAAATCACGGTTAGACCCATTTTCACTCAATTGACCCCCTAAATAAGAATATGAAGTTGCATTTTTGATATCACACACGGATTTTGAGATATATAGAAATAATGATTCCGAGAACTTTTGAGGCACATTTTTGGGCAATTTTTGGGGTCATTTGATTGGGGGACGAAGAAGCGACTGAAGGTTTGAAAGAGGCATATTCAGGAGTATGTGGATCACATCAATCTAGACCAAAGCTCTACTTTCACATAAAAAGAATAGGGTATTATTGGCCAAACCTAGTAAAAGATTGCTTGGATTATGCTCGAAGGTGCAAAGCTTGTCCATTCAACGCAAACTTCATACATCAACCACCTGAAGTTTTACACCCGACTATTGCATCTTATCCATTCGATTCTTGGAGATTAGATGTTATTGGAACATTGCCAAAATATTTTGGTGGACACTTATATCTTGGCTGCAATAGATTACTTCTCAAAATGGGCCAAAGATGCAACTCTTAAAGAAGTCAAGAAGGAGAATGTTGCAAACTTCATTTGAGTAAACATTATCGATACATAATAATGGACAATGGAAATCCCTTTGATAACAATTTGATGAATAAGATATGTGATCTCTTCGGCTTCAAGTAGCACAAATCTTCTATGACCATGCTACAGCCAATGGTCTAGCCAAAGTATTCAATAAGGCTCTATGCAATCTTCAGAAGAAAGTGGTCTTTAATTCCAAATGAGACTAGCAGGAAAGAATGGAAGAAGCCTTGTGGGCATGTAGGATAACATATCGCATACTGACTCAACCAACCCTACATTCTCTTGCTTTTAGAGTTGAAGTGGTCCTACCACTTGAGCGTCAAATACCTTCCTTGAGATTTTCAATCCAATAAAAACTTACTAAGAAAGAAAATACTCGACTATGTCTTTCCGAGTTAGAAGCACTTAATGAAAAGAGGTTAGAAGCCTAACAAAACCTTGAATGTTGTCAAGCTTGTTTGTCTCGTGCTTTCAATAAAAAGGTTCGCTCGAGGTGTTTTCAAGTGGGAGATTAAGTTCTCAAAGTAAAAAGGACCATTATCACTTCATATACGTCTGTGGGCAAATTCACCTCAAAGTAGGATGGACCATATGCAGTACAAGAAGTATACTCAAATGGTGCTTACAAGCCTATCGATGCAGATGACATAAGGATTGGTCCTATAAATGCAAAATTTCTTAAGAGGTACTATCCTTAAGGCAAATAATACTCCTTGAAGTATGAGTATATAACTGAATGATACTCCTAAACGGCAAGAGTATAAACTGTGTACGACACCCTAAAAGAAAACACTCCTCCCGAAAACTACATTGTGACTTGATCGTCTTCATTGAGGTAGGTACGTGCTTGGAATTATATTCTAAGTTCAGTTGCATGAGTGTTAAAAAGTTATATGTCCCTACTTGATTCCTTATATGGGCAACGCCCAATGGAATGTGAGCTTATTCAATGGTATGCTGGAGATCTTCAAATTTAATCAAGTTCACAGGCTGAAGTTTTCAAATTCCTTAAGTCTCCAAGCTAAAGTCCCCAAAGTCTACAAGTTGGCTCTCAAATTAAGCAAGTAAGCAAGTGATAATCCTCGGGTTCTTAAGTTTTTGCCTTCATATTCTTTAGATTTATCAATTTTTTAAGTTACAGCATTAAGTTGAGGTAAAATTTTCAAAAGCTAATGCACAAACTTTAAAAGAGGAGGCACTTTTATTATTTCATTCTTACTAGCATGCCAAATATGAATTAAGTTTGAATTACTAACGCTTTGCAACAAAAAAAACATGTGAGAAAGTTCAAGTTCGAACCACAAATGCAAGATATGAAACAAAAAATAGAGAAAATTTATTACTATAAAACTGTCTAACATATCAATCTAAATCTTGAGAAAGTAAAGAAAGGAAGTAAAATAAAAAAAGGGAGGGATCCTAATCTAAGCATAATTTGTAGTTGATCAAATCTTGACGACTAGCCTTTAAGCACTCTCTCCTTTGCTCCAACCGAACCGAATCATCAGTCGTCAAGAAGTTCATGTTGTCATACGAGGACACCTCATTCTCAGCAACTATGATCTTGGCTCGAACCTCTTCAACCTTGTTCTTGGCAGTATCTACAATAGCTTCAAGTTCCTTTCACTCAACTTGTAAAGTTTCTAACATCCTTATGATCATCTTTAAATGACTTTTTTTTCAAAGAAGCATGTTGAGTCTTCTCACTCTCCTCTGCGTTAAGTGACTCAAGACCTTCCTTTGCCTTGGAAAAGAACTCTATCTTTTTATCTTCATGCACCTTTCTATAAAATTGGAGCGTTCTTGATCATAGGAGGTAGCAAGCTCGAAAAGAGAATCCACCAAATGCTGCAAGTATGAAAGATTTGTGCAACGCGTCTCACTCATCTCTTGGAGAATCTCATAAATATCTTCTTTGTGAAATGAAATTGATTTTAGAGAAGTTCTAGAAAGTTTGCTACAAATCATTTCTCAAAGGTCTAAGACGTACTTCTTTTCGTAAGTTGAAACAATAATTTTTCCTTAAAAATAGATTTAGCCCCATCTGGCTTTGAAAAAAATGGATTAGTATAATTTGAATCAAGGGTCAACACCTTTAAAGCTTGATCCTGAGAAGTGGATGCAATTTTATGTTCTTGCTCAATAGCTAAAGTTGACCCTACCTCAGGTTTTGATGTCGTGATTGACTCAACACTGATTTGCAACCTCTCTTGTAGTGTTTCCTTTGGATGCCCAACAATGTTTACCTACACAAAAGGGAGGGAAGAAAGTCAGCAAATTACTTAACCATAAATTGACAAAAAAAAAGAGATTTGTAGTCAAAGGGAAAACCTCTTCACTTTGAGTGGCTAATGTTTTTGGAAGACCATTAATTCCTTGTTCTCCCACAATCTCCAACCCAATGGCTTCAGACCTAGTGGATTAATGTCTTTTCCTCTTCCAACATTGAGCTCTATTACCACTTTTTCTTGTCTCTTGAGAGGCTTGCTTTTTAGATAGAAGAATGAAGGGGCATCACTCTACATGGGTACAAGTACGGACTACTTCTTTCTTAGATCCCTTAGAGGACTTGAGCATCTTACTTTGAGGTTGTGGGGAAAGTGGATATCAAATTTTAAGAGCTCCTCTTCAATATCATGACCTTTTTCTTCTAAAGGAGTAGTGAAGTTTAGCCTAGCTTTTTCCACCAAAGTTTCCAAATTATCCTCAAGAAACATTCCATGGGATCTTTCCCACCAAGATGGATATCGAGTGGAGTAAAGTTTCTTCACAAAAGTAAGCGCAGGTGGAAATGGCGCTCTTGACATAGTAGTACGTGAAACATATATTCTCCAAATACCCAAGTCCCTTATCAAGAGATTCAGCGTAAATATCCTTTCTCAGATGTCAAGAAGTATCTTGATTAAACTAAAATTGACGACTAAATCGGTAGGGAATTTATGGCTTAATAAATAAGAAGTCTCCTATCTTTAAGGTAAGATAATTAAATTGGATGCTCATAAAATAAGATGAATCCAAATTTGAAGCTTTGTTATCATCAACGTAATAAGTCGGGTGAGGCCTACTAAGCATGGTCACATTCCACACAAGGTTTTTATCTTGATGGGCGTGCTTTTGTGCCTCATATTTGTCAAAATATTTTGCAGCACCCTCGCCAGAATATACCACCATTGGTGGGAGAGAGATCCGTGAAACGTCCAAAAATGTGCCTCGAAAATGTCCATAATCATAATTTCTATATATCTCAAAATTCATATGTGACATTGAAAATCGACTTCATATTCTTGATAAGGGGCCAAAATTGAGTTGGGAAATGGGTATAACCCGAATTGTAGAAGGCCTGTAGTGAAAAATGAATTTTGCCAACTTCGCAATTTCCAATATGCATTCACATTGGCTCCGTACAGTGTTGGGACTTCCTTAATTTTTCCTGTTCGGCCTAAGACATTGGGGTCTTCGCCCCATGCCCTTTATATATAAAAACACCTATACTTAGCCTTTTTCAACTCTATATCACTCAAAAAAAAAAAAAACACTCTCAAAACCCTCACTAGCACTTAGCCAAATATTTCATCCAAAGTCAAGTGTCCCAAGCTTAATTCTGAATCTCAAGAACTTCATTCAAACTTCAAGTTCTCATTCAAATCTACATCAAGGAAAGCCCCAATTTGAGGTATGTGGGTTTCAACCATCGGGTATTTTCGTCCATGGTGCCCAACCTTCCTTTTTATGAAAATATCATGTTTTCAAGTTACATTACTTATGGGTATTATTTATTATGAGTTATGATTATAAATTATGTTGGGGTTTTATGAAATGTTGATTGGAATCACATGTCTACCTATTTCAAGCTTATACTATGAGATGGTTTGTCTATTGTGACTATGAATATTTTGAGCTATCAAATAATAACCTATTATGCGGTTTGATGAGGGATTTCATGGTATCTTACATGAGGGTTTTACTATGTGTTGGTGGGTTGATTTACATTATGTTTTCTCACATTATTTCAATCTTGAATTGCATGATTTTGGACTAGCATTGCACACCCGCCAAGTGTTTGATGAAATGCCTTGTTAAGGATTCTGAGATATTGATGATCTATTGCATGGCCTATGAGCCAAGTGACTATATGATGATGAAAGGGATTCTATGTATGTATTGAATTCATGAAAAGTATCTGTAGTGTTTCAAGTTGACCATACCTTGTTGAGGGGGGTGACATGCCTCAACCACTTTGATGGGGGGTGCTATGCCCATCTACCATGTTGAGGGGTATATACCTTGACCACTTTGATGGGGGCTGCTATGCCCATATACCTTGTTGAGGGGTATATACCTTGACGACTATGATGGGAGCTGACATTCCCATCCACCATGTTGAGGGGTATATACCTTGACCACTATGATAGGGGTGACATGCCCATCTACCAATTGAGGGGTAGATACCTTAATCACCTTCCAAGGGGGCGACATGCCTTAGATTCCAAGTAATTGCTTGCTTGGTCTATGATGATGGTCTCTTCCTACATATGTAATCTATATTCTCAAGTTATATGTTTTACAAGCGTGTTTTACTTCAAGCATTGATCATGCATGCCATGTTGTTATTATACCTATCCCTTGCTTATGATTATGCATTTTGACTATGTTGTCTTTCTCTTGTTGCATTGCATCCTATATACTTACTATATTCAAACATAATAACACATACTCTATGCCTATATAATGTTACCATGTAGGAATTAGAGTACCTCACGATCATCCTCTACGTGGCATCTCAAAGATAAGATTTTTGTGAGTCCTCAAATTCGGGGACACTAGCTATGTTACTCTTGCTTATGTTATTTCTCTATGTTGATCTTTAATACTGTGAGGCTCCCCTGCCATTCTATATTTAGAGGTGTTGTTGGAATTAATGATGTAATTATGCTTTGAGCTTTGACTCTTCTATGTTTATGCTATCAAAGACTCCTTTAGTCCCGTTTTGCCTCTTTATTATCTCTTCTTGTTGTCGAGTTTACTTCCGCGATCAAGGATGTGTGTATGATATTCTAAGAGGCTTGTTTGGGGTCTCTTCGAGTTCCCATTCATCGTGTCATCCCTAAGCTTGGATCGTGACAGTCCACCAGTAAAAGAGGATAATGTGTCTTAAGATAATAAGCAAGCCAACCATAAACATAATGAGTAGGGGGGAGAAACTTTAATATGATCAAACTGTGAAGAATTTGAAATTTTATTTAAGCCATGGTAGATGCTCGCTAAGACTGGGAATGCAAGGATAACCCTTCGACCAATCACCATCAAGCTTGGCATGTTAAAAGTTTCAGGCCGAACAAGGTTCCCATGTTCAGAGGGAAATACAAAGAGATATAACCAACATGACAAGAAGGTTGCCAAATAAGTCTCATATTTTTGGTGTTTTGCTCCAAGAATAGAAATTGTCATCTCTTGAGAGCTTAACCATGTGTTCACCTCCATTGATATCTCACCTATTGGGTTATGCGTAGATGTTAGGCGTCGAACCTTCTTCTATTTTCTCGGGGGAGCTAGCTCATACTTGAAGTCTTGTTTACACCAAAATTATGTCCATTCACTAAAAGAGATCCCCTGAACTACCACCCTTATTCTCTCTAAGATGATGAAAGACAGCAAATAAATATTCACAAGTTTGAGGAAGAAATCTATTTTTTGCATCATCACCCGTAAGCTCTATGGCATTAGGCATCTCTTCTACATATGGATACTTACCGATCGACAAGTCCCCGAGAATATATAAATCCCAAAGGGATATAGATGCTTCTCCAAGAGACCTAAGTAGTGTATTTTTTTAGGACACCAAGCCTCACAAAAGGCCCGTACGATAATGGAGTTCCAATTCTAAGTAAAAAGAGAAGCAATGAAAGCATTTCGGATGTTAGCATTGTTCAAACTTTTCCCATTTTTTCATAGGACATCTTCTGTCCATTCCAATATCTTGGGATGCAATCATGTTCACCTTCATATAGGATTTTATCTCCCTAATGTAACCCTTCTTGAATCATGCGACGCCCTAAATTTTGAAGAGTGCTTGCAAGACTTGTGCCTTGAAGATTTGGTTTCTCAAGATACCATATGTTAGAAGCTTTATTAGATTTGTGATCACGTTCAAAGGTCCAATCTACCTTATGAAGTGTGTTTCTCAATTGTGGCCACACATCAGCATAACAACCAACTAAAGGATCTTAGATTAAAAGCTTGGTCTCTACCTTTCTATCTTGTGTATCAATTATGATATATCTAAGTCCAAAAGATGAGCAAATGTAGTCCTTGAAGAAAACCATTGTTCAGGATGCATTAAAAAAAGAAAAGTGTTACCCTTCATCAATGATAACACATAATAAAAAGAAAAAAAGACAAAGGGGCCAAGAATCAAAATAAAAGAATATGGCTAATTAGGGCATTCGGAACATTCAATAGCCTCGAATTGGTGATCCCTTATGTTTACACATTGGGAACATTATAAAGCCTCGAATTGGTGGTCCCTTATATTTAAACATTGGGAACGTTATAAAGCCTCAAATTGGTGTTCCCTTATGTTTAAACATTGGAAACATTGTGAAGCCTCGAATTGGTGGTCCCTTACGTTTAAACATTAGGAACTTTGTAAAGCCTCGAATCGATGGTCCCTTATGTTTAAACATGGGAACATTTAAAGACTCGAATTGGTGGTCCCTTATGTTTAAACATTGGGAACATTGCAAAGCCTCGAATCGGTGGTCCCTTATGCTTAAACGTGGGAACATTGTAGAGCCTTGAATTGGTGGTCCTTTATGTTTGAACATTGGGAATTTTGTAAAGCCTCTAATTGGTGGTCCCTTATGTTTAAACATTTGGAACATTGTAAAGTCTCGAATTGGTGGTCCTTTATGTTTAAACATTTGAAATATCATAAAGCCTCAAATTAGTGATCTCAAGGCGTGAGAACAGATTTATCCGTTCACACCTCAAGACCAAATTCTTTTGATACGATGAATCTTGAATTTATGGCCCTACAACAAAAAAAGGACAAATGAATACAGACAAAGAAAATAAAAAAGAAGAAGAAAAAGAAATTACATGCACGTCGGCTTGGGAATGTTAGCGACAAAGATCTCTTAATCTTTGAGTAGATTCAACAATATGGAGAACAATGCTTAAAAATTAAAATATCGGTCCTATTTATTGGGAGCAATGCATGCATGGTTAACTCCTATTAGGATACCGATTCGGAGAATTAATCAGTGTTTGTAAAAGATTTGTAAAAGTCCTACTCTAATCAAGATACCTAAGGCAGTGAAAGTCATAAATAATCTATATCGAAATCGGACTGCCACAGGGTGTGGGCCAGGTAAAACATGTCTACAGGAATTGATTGAATTTAATATGACAAATGTGGTGTTTTCCAATATTGTTAACAACATTCGAATGGGCCACAACAGGTGGGCCATGTGACATGTTTTCGAGGAAATTATTTTAATAGGACAAATATGCCACTCGTTAATATTTGTCAACAGTGTTTTTTTCTTGGGTCATTTCACGTCTACATATCAAAATATTTTTTTACTCCTTACTAATTTTGGTGTAAGAAAAAAATATATTTTTCAATCCTTGGTCTCGGGGAACATTAAGGCAATACTTCAAGTCTAATCTCAGAAAAATAAAATATATCTATGAGACTTGAAGTAGGGGGCATTTGTAATCATATAAACTTTATTAAATATAAATTTTATAAAATGATTCAAAATATATTAAATCCAAAATACATTAGTCCAAAATGAATATTATGGATTAATATAATTGGGTTTATTAATTAAGTCTAATAAAATATGGAGTTAATTAAAAAATTCAAATTCATTTATTTAGGCTACAAAAGATGACCTACTTGATCAGGCCCAATATCCTCTCATCCTAGAGGCTCACTTGATGCTACATGTCAAATAATGTGGGGTGCCAAGTCAAACAAAGAAACCAATAGGATCATGTCATATGTCAAAATGACAAGCCTATTTCATTAAATCTTAATATGCCATATCACTTAAATCTGATTGGTAGGGAGAAAATTGATTCTATCATGAGTCCTCTATTCTACAACTATATATAAGGATCCTCATAATTCATTATTGACATCAAGAATTCTCACAAAAATCTAGAGAGAAATCGTGGATCAAATGCCACAAATTTCTCAACAAATTTAAGAATTCAAACATTCAAGCTTCAAGATCAAGAACAACTTCATGTTTCAAGATCAAGATCAAAAACAAGTTCAAGTTTCAAGATCGAGATCACGATCAAGAATAAATTCAAGTTTCAAGATTCAAGATCAAGATCAAGAATAAATTCAAATTTCAAGATCGAATTGAAGAACAAACATCAAATTCAAAGATCAAGCTCAATCGCCCTTGAATTTACCCTTGAAATGGTGAATCAGAGGATTCATAAAGATTGTAACACTCACATATTGAAATTAAATACTACAAATTGTTGTGATATATTCATTCTTGATTATTATTTTCTCTATACGAAATTTTATTATCTATAGTGGTATTCTCAAAAGCACATTTACTGCTTAGCTAAGGTTCAACTACTAACTCAAGTCTACTAGGCCATTTTACAAAGATCTAAGCCCGCCGGGGCATCTAAAGCACGTTTTCATCACCTATACTAAGGTAACCTGTAACACCCCACATTTTATATGTACTAATGCTATATGAATGAATCATGATATGGATTGGTCAAATTAGTGTCAGTTCTTGAAAGTGCTTGATTCTCGTGTTAACGGACGATATGGGCATCTAACACTTAAGAGGGTCGAGTGTATATGTGTTTTATGTTAAATTGAGGATATCATAACCCTAGAAAAAGTAAGAAAATTAAGGTGTTTGTATGAATTAATAATCTAGTAGGTGAGTCACCTACTTGCTTAGCTTAAATTTGCTAGGTCAACGGAGACGAGGTTCGACGTCGAATTTGCCCAAGTCCGATTACGAATAAAAATCCATTTTAAGGGTGTAATTTTAGCCCATTCTTAGCATCATTAATGGACCTTATTTTCATTCCAAGAAGAATGTAAGAAGGGTCCAAGTGTATCACAAACCACTTGGCTATTTGGGCCAAAAATGGATTAAGAGGAAAGCTAGAAATTGGTAGCCAAAGTCCATCAGATTTGATGCCCGTTTAGGCCCAATTTTGGGTAAATAGCTGCTGCATAATTAGCCCAATATTATTTGGTATTTGGTGGTCAAGAGGAAAGCTAAAATTTCAGCTTTCCCTAATCTTCTCTCTACACTTTCTTAAACCAAGAAAAGCCGCCACAGGAACTTCTATGATCATGAAGGAACACCTAGATCTTGAAGAACAAATGTAGGTAATTATAGTAGTGTATTTAGTATGATTTGTTCATAGAAAACAAGAAGTATATGCTAGTATATTTGTGCTAGAAATTCTGGGCAGATTGTGTCCTAAGTGTTGTTATGAACTTTCTTGTTGTTCAAGAGGATTTTTTTTCATTAATTTATGTTCTTTATTATGAAGAAAATTTAATGTTCTTAACATACTTTGAGTTATAGATATTACCCTAAGGTTGCTGCCCAGATTTTGGTTTCATTTAACAAATGAGTTTTATTGTGCTATCTTAAGTGTAATGTTGATTAGAACTTGTGGGCTGTTGGATTTAATCCTATTGGCTCATGTCCATAATGACTTCTTGGGTGTTGTTATAAGACTGTATTAGCACTGTTTGTATGTGTAAATGTTGTTGGAACAGTTTGATTAGAGTTGGAAAAATTTTGGAATTGTCAATGTTGAAATGTAGCGAAGGGGAGTAACGTTATGTTGTCCATTTGTAGGTTGTGTAGAATTGTAATATGTTGTTCCATGATCTTACCCTATTTTGGGACTATTTTTGGAATATATTAACACTGGTTTTATGTGTTAAAAATGTAGGAAACAATTTAGATAAAGTTAAAACAATT
The DNA here is from genome assembly GCA_026153255.1 of Solanum medicagineum. Classification (NCBI taxonomy): domain Eukaryota; kingdom Viridiplantae; phylum Streptophyta; class Magnoliopsida; order Solanales; family Solanaceae; genus Solanum; species Solanum medicagineum. Next base: position 6,134,699 of record JAPFFP010000098.1, read on the forward strand.
TTAGGATTGTTGACGTCGAAGTGTGGAGAAAGGATGTAACGTTGTACTACTCGTTTGTATGTTGTGAAGAATTGTTAGGTGTTATGCTTTGTGGGCTGTTGTAAGACTGTTAAGGGTTTGAAACGAGTTTTATATGATGTGTACATAAGAATGGTTGCAAGAAAGTACGATTATAAGTGAAAAGGTTGAAGGAACGCCTTTGCGTCACTAATTGAAAGCTTGCTGTATGGGTGGTCGTTTTTATGATATTGGGCTGTCAAGAAGTGTTTCTTTGCTGCTAATACTAGTATTATTGCCTAATATGATATAGATAAATATTTGCGGGAAAAGCAGCCACTCCAAGGTAGTAACGAGGTCACACAACGAGGTATGTAAGGTTACTTGATTTCGTATCATTTGGCATGAAACATAGATCCCTCGGTAAGTAAAGGCATTTATCTACTCCTACATGACAAGCAGCCATATCTCCACTCTTTCACATATTCATATGCTCCTATATATATAGTCACCTTCAAATGTACATACATACGTGGATACCAAGTACATGAGTTTTTGTTGCTAAACAAAGTTCATGAGTTGTTTCATTTCATACGCATTTCATTGCTTATGTAACATACTCTCTTCATTGCCATATTGTCTTGCATGATTATTTACATGTCACATGCTGCCTACACAGCCTTACGGATTCAATATTTTGACCACCAAAAGAATTATCTCAAAAGTAATTGAAAGATAAAGTATATAGTTTTTGATGGGTGGTAGCCCGAGGGGTGGAAGCATTACCTAGCCAGGGACGATCTATCACGGGTGGTAGCCCGAGGAGTTAAGAAAGAACCTAGCCAGGGACGATCCTGATATAGTTTACCACTGATCAACTGGTCATTTACAGTACATGATGAGCATAGATTATACAGTAAAGGTAAAGTAATATAAAGAATATAAAGTATATGATCCCAAAGTATATCCAAAGGTGGTCTCTTATTCCACACCAATGCATAGTTTCATTTGAAGTTGTTACATAATCTACAGTATTTCATGACTTACATACTTAATATATTATCTCGTACTGACGTCCGTTATAGGGAACCTGCATTTCATGCTGCAGGTACAGGTGCTAGTAGATCTCCCCTGTAGAGTCTAGGACATCCAGCTGCTGTTACAAGCTCCAGGATGTTCCCGAGCTTTGTGTGTGTCTAAAGCTTATATGTTTGTATTGTATAGTTAATTGAGGCGGGGCCTGTCCCTACCCTTATTTGATACTTTCTCTTAACTAGAGACTTTGTAGACTATGTAAATTAAAGTGTGGTCATATCACGTACTTTCAACATCATGGCCCCAACAGCCTGATCATATGCATTCCCTTTTGGCTGTGTCACTATTTACTTGCATAAAGGCATGTTAAATTATAAAAATCCGTTATAAAACGTATAGAAAGTGCATAGATACAGGTTGGTTCTCCCGAACCTTATCGGCAACAAGTGTCGGTCCGCCCTGACTGGACTTGGGGCGTGACATATGTTATGCCTTTTTATGACATGTTATGATCATTTACGACTCATGTTACATTATGATTTTCAGTATGATTCTCTATCATGCATTGGCCATACTTGTGTTTTGCTTATGCCTTCAATGAACTTTTATCATGATTCTTATTTTGGTCAATTGCATGTTATGTTTTATAACATGTCGCATTGCTCACATACTTAGTACATTCAAACATACTAACACATGCTTCTTTACCTACATTATTTTATAGTGTAGTGTTTAGCACTCTTCACTCCTCTTGTGGATAGTCCAAATTCTCTTGAAGACCATTGAAGATTGATTGGTGAGTTCTCACATTACAAGAGCAACCCTGTCAAGTCATTTTTATACCTTTTCACCTGTGTTGCTATTTGAGACTATTCCCATTCCAAATTGATGGTGAGCTAGGAACATATCCTAAAGCCACGTCCAGGACTAGTTTAGTAGAGGCATGTTAGATACGGGGAGTCTATGTTATCTTTTATTTCATGCTAAAGATGCTTCCTTTCTCTTGAGACCACTAATTGATGCTTGAATATAATGTCTTATGTATAATTAATGATATGCTAAGATGGCTTTGCTGGGATCCTTTGGGTTGTGATCGTCGTGTCACGCCTCGGACCTAGCTTGGATCATGACACTTTAGATCATCTAAAATAACAGTTTCTGAAGATTTTTGGCCCATTTGAAGAGTCGTTAAATTGAACCTCAACTCGTCAAGTTGTCCTGTTCGAATATACTTTAGTAAAATAGTCTTTACTTAAAACTCATATTGAGGAAAATTAGGTGGAGTTTGAAACAAGACTCAATGACCTTTATTTTGATGGCTCATGCACCACCTAATTCTATGTATGTTAAAAGGTATGATCATTTGAAGTTTACCCTTATATGAACTCATGCGAAAACTTAGCCAATAGAAACGCTTTGAACTTGGATCACTTAAAATTCATTGGATCACTTAACTTTTATAAATCTTACATTAGGTAAGGAATCTTTCAACTCAACTTTGTGCTAGAAAATTCTTGTGACCTTAAGGGTTTGTTTGGAAAGCCACCTGGTAATTAGAATTGGTGTAATTAACAAGTAGGAATTTCCACCCTACTAATTTCACAATCTAGTAATTACTCTGTCATGTTTTTTTGTCACAATGTAACTATAGTCTAATTACAAGTATCTATTTGGTTGCACGAGTATAATTACAAGGTTATATCAACTTTGATAAACAAAAGTTATCTAAAATTAAAAATTTACATTAGACAAATAAAGATGTTTATAAATAATATTGAATTAAATATTTAAGATATAAATTACCTTTATATTAATTAGCAAATATATTTTTTTAATTAGTATTATAAAGAATATATTTTTTTAAGTTAGTATACGTTAATTAAATTAATTATAAAAACTAAAAATACAAGTTTTATCTGAATATCATGAAATGCATTTTTGATAAAAATATTAACTATTATAAACATAATGTCATAGTAAAATTGATAAAATATTTGATTAAAACACGATCTATCTAATCTAACTAAGAATTAAATGGCTTGTAAAATATCAAGTCAATGCTACAAAAACAAAAATAAAATTATAACATAATTTTTAAATTCAAAATAAAAAAAATAATATAATACTCTTATGCCAAATTTTAATATAATGTATTTTTAAAATTTAAAAAAATTAACACAATACTCTTATGTCAAATTTCAATATAATGTATATACATATGATTTAAAAGGACAAAAAATATGTATATTTATATCTTTATCCAACAATACATTTAACTTTAATTTAAAAATTAGAATGCCAGTAAAATCATACTACTGAAAAAAAATAAACATAGAATAAATAAATAAAAAGGATAATATGAAAAATTGCATGAAATCACATGATATATAAAGGTTAAGAATGGCAAGGAAATGAAAAATAAATAAATATTATAAAATAAAATATAATTTTAGAAAAAAAATAGAATAGTAAAAATAAAAAGAATTCAACCTAATCAAAATAAAAAATAAATTAAAATAGATATATAAAAATAAAATTAAAAAAAAGAAAGTAAAAAGTAACTAGTATGTAATTATATCATGTAATTACCAGTAATTCAACCCCCCCCACCCCCCACCCACCCCCAATGAATTGGATAGTGTCATTACATCTTGTCAATTATATCAAAGTACCTGCTAACCAAGTAATTATCTATTCAATTAAAAAGGTTAGGCAATTTAATTACACAAAATTATACCAAATTCAATTAGCAGGATGTCCTTCCAAACAGGCTCTAATTCATGTCCGAATCTATTCTTAACTAAAGAATAATGGACCTTAACACCTATGTGAAATTTAGAATCAGTAGGTATAATCTTATATGCATATGAAGAATAGTTTGGGTCTTAGCTTAAAAATTTTTAGGATGTTACATTTATAGATTATATATAAATACTTTTTATACAAATATTTTCTTATTTACATACCAAACTTTAATTATTATGAGTTAATTTCCAAAATAATCACCCAAGTTTTTAAAATTGCCTTCAAATATCACTTGTGTTTCATTTAGGATCAAAATATCGTTAAACTATCACTACTTTCCTCAAAAATACTCATCGCTTCAAAAAGTCTCCTTCTCTCCTAATTGGCATGTTATGTCATTAACCCTCTTTTTTTAAAAAAAACAAATAATGGACTTATGTTATATATTCAGAAAATATTGCAATTTAAAGAAAATTGAAACTGAACCATGATATACAAATAACTTCATGAACATTAACTTACATTATTTAATCATATTATTGTATAACTAATCAATAATATTAAAGGTCAATTAACCATTAAAAAAATTGCATTTTGAAATTCATACTTACAATATCTTCTTTTTTTAAAACAAATAGAAAGTGAATAATATATGCATTAGAAAACAAATTTTTTGAACTTTATTAATGAAGATAATAATCTTGTACAATATGTATATTATTGAATTAAAATAAACAATCCAACTAGTTATTACTTGTGTATCGTGAATTCCGGATGAGATAAGAATGTATACATTAACGTTTGATTGCATGATAAGATAAAATGTAATATAATAACCATAAGAGAATAAAAATAAAGAACTAAATGAAAAATAAAAGTTAAAGAATAAATTTCTCCGTTTTACCAATTCTAACTTTTGCTATGTCAACCTTACGGATAAACTAGTATTGGACGATCTTTTTGAGGTATTTAATATTTTTTGAGAAAAAATAATAATAGTTGAATGATATTATTGTCTTTATAAAGTAAAAGTGATTTGTTTAGGCAATCGTCAAAATATGAATGATTATTTACGAAAATTCAATAAGCATGCATATTCTTTCTTAATAAATAATTAATTTTCTTAAATAATTAAGAACAAAACTATAATTTTTCTTAAATGAATTAAAAAATAGCCGTTTTTTTTTTTAAAAAAAAGGCTTTAATGACTCTATCTTTTTTTTTAAAAAAAGGCTTAAATGACCTGCCATACTAATTAGGAGAGGAGGTGGTTTTTGAAGTATTAAGTATGTTTGGAGAAAAACAGTGATGTTTGAAGGAAAATATATAGTGATAGTTATGTGATATTTTGATCCCAAATAAAATAAAATAATATTAAAATATAATTTTCAAAACTTGGACAATCATTTAGGAAATCAACTCAATAAATTACGTAAGAAATTCACTTATTTTTTTAAAAGTTATGTTTTTTAAAAGATATATTTTTGGAGAACTTTTCTCCTTGGCATCGAACACACCTAAGAGGTCGTTTGGTATGAGGTATAAGTTATAATAATCTCGAGATAAAATGTAAGATTATTTTATTTCATGTTTGGTTGGAGGTATAATATAATCGTTCAACTATTTATTATCTCACCATTTTTTTTCTTGAACTGTTTATCCCATTACCTTTTTCTTAGTAATGAGACAAATTATCCTATATATATAATAGAATAATTTATCTCAAACTAACTTAGTCCAAAATTAATTATTCTCAAAAAATATATTGTGAATCGAATGATCCTAATCGTCTGAACTTGAATGGGACGTACAATTGAAAGGCAGTGGTTACGTTTCACCGTCAAATGAAAGTTGTCTCACCACCGTCCTAAAGTATCACTACTCGTTGTCTTGCAGTGGTATTTACTAAGTTGCAAGGTCACCGACACCCTTCGCCCGAAAAACCTCACTACGTACTCCTTTTTGTTTCTTTTAACTTTCTTTTTTAATTAAATTAATTTTTCGATAAATCAAAAATATTAATTATATTATCTCAATATATTATCATCAAGTAAGTATATAAAATATTACTCTCTCAGTTTTAAAAATAATGTCTTAATTTGATTTGACACAAAGTTTAAACAAAATAAATAAAATTTTTTAATTTTATGATTATAAATTAAAGTTATGTTAATATATCAAAATATCATTTAATCTTGGTCTAAAACATGCGACGTGAAAAGTTGAAATATAAGTTTTGTCAAAATTTGCACGTACACAAAATTGTCAATTTCAAGGAGTAATTGACATGACTGTTTTACCACACTACTCTTATCGTATTAGATTTTGAAAAATAATTCAGAAAATAAGTAATTAATATTAATGGTAGAATATGAAAAAATTAATCTTTTCTTAATGTATTAAAAATGACAAATAGGTCACATGAACCCATGCACGTTCCCTTCTACTTATATCTCTCTTCCCTCAGCTCCACTCTTCAATGCTCTCACCTGTCTCCTAACCACAGCATTCAATTGTCATTTCTCTCTCCCCATTCCTCCCCTTCTATATAATTCATTTATTGATCCCTTCTCCTATTAATTAATCACTACTACATCAACCAAAATTTTGATCCATAGGCGCATTAGCCAAAACTAAATTAGGTCGATTCTCATAAATCACGTCATTATGAGTAATTTATTTTGTGGAGTGATTCTTGTACTTTTATGTATAAGTCGTTGTCCTTTGATGAGTTGTCAGGCGGAGGAGGATTTTTTGCAATCAGAATGTTTACAAGTGCCAGCATCGGAGTTTGTGGGTTCGGTTAAGTCCACAATTGACACTGTACGGCAAGTCACTTCTATAGTGTCTAGATTCGCTAGCTTGTTTGGCGATTTTCGACTTTCTAACGCCATTTCTGATTGTCTTGATCTGCTGGATCTCTCAGCAGATGAACTTACTTGGACTCTCACTGCTTCTAAGAATCCCAAAGGTATCTACACTGCTTTAATTACCATTAACTTTTGATTTGTTCATTTTTGATGAGTTATGCACTTTAGGAAAAGTTTAACGCATCTCTTCTTTTTGAGATACTCGCTTTAAAACTTTAATAGGTGTCTTGTTCCTTTTTTTCTTTTAGGCCCTGTTTTACACTTTATTGGACTACTAAGCTTTATTACTGTAATACTTTTGAGTTGGGACTTGGAACCTCCCCAGGAATATGATGTTTTTAGCTCCAATCCTTTGTGTTATGCTCTTCTTACTTTTTCCCGGATTTTTTCCGCTTAATTTATGCTATAAGGGGCCATTAGGTAGATTATATAAGAATAGCGTGTGTATTAATAATGCTTGCATTAGTAATACTTGTATTAATTATACATTGACTATTACTTATTATGTATTATTTGGATTTGTATATTAAAAATAAGATGTATTGTATAAATATATTTATTTACAAATATATCCTGTAAAAGAAATTAAGAGATATTTATATGGTTTAGGATGAATAAAAGGTCGTCCAAATCAAACCAAATTTGAATAGGAAAAGCTGAAGAAACAGGCCTGTGGGCTCACCTTACGTGCGCTACCAACTGATTTTTCAGCTTTGTTCATCCATGGGCACGAATTTTGCATGACTTTACTATTTCGCATGGCTGCTTAGCTCACTTAGCCTAGTCGCGATGTGAGCACGTGAACTTACTGACTGTTGCCAATTCATCCCTTTTTGGCTCGTCTCTGTGCTTATCCTACATATATAAAACACGTAAGCTTGAACGTCTCAATAACACATAAACCACATACCCAAGATATGAGGCTATATATGTATTAAAAATAGAGAATTTCTCAGCAAAATATTATCCTGTCAAGGAGTAATCCAAACACGAACAATTTGCAATCATGACAAACCAAACGAAAATAATAAATTATCGCATATCAATTGTACTAGTCAAAAAATCAAAATTTTCATTCAATAATAGGGACAGTTAAAGAAAATCAATGTTGTCTTGAGATTCAGCATGTTTAAAATAGTTGAATCATGTTTGAAGCCATTGAATTGTTCATAGAGAAAATTTATTTTAAAATCATTACTTTGAAACTAAGTTTAAACAGTCTCAATTGTAGGGCAAATCATGGACATATGGTACATAGTTCATTATATAGAATATAATGATAGAAAATTGTGAAGGCTCGATGTGAGTTTGTCCCAGATATACATAAAGTCTTGTTAAAATCTCTTTGTATTAAAAGTGTGCTGAAAAAGAAACGTAATTTGATCCTTGCTAACTATGTTCTTGGCGTACTAAATTCCTTGCTCTTGCTACAAATCTCCTAAGAAATCCTTCTATATTATGATCTTGAACCGAACTCCTAGAATCTATTTACTAGGACGAGGATTTACGTGTTAAATTGAGGTAAAATTGATATTATATTCGAGGGGATTTAGTATATAGGTTTTCTAGAAAAGCATCAGAGTTCTCCTTTTTGAATACTTAGATGAATTGTCATTTTTCCTCAGCAATTTGACAAAACACAGATAATTTTTTGTATGGAGCTTCAAATATAGACAAATGATTTGAATTGTTAGAACTCAAAAATCTATTTCTCCTTATTTGGAATAGGTAGCTAATCTCACACATAAAAATTTTCATAGTTTGATTCGAATTGAAACTCATTTCGAAAAAAAAAGAAACCACAACAAAACACTTCTTGAGTTCCAAAATGGTACTCCCCCCATTACTCTTGTCTCTTTTGCATATTTGTACTCTCCTGAGTGTTTATTTTACTAAATTATTGTTACTTATTGTACATGAAAAATTCCAAATTGACTATTAATTACTCTAAGTAATTTGAGAAAATGTTACTTAATAATGATAGGGGTAAAATAAAATAATGATCCCTCTTATAATTTTCCTAAGGTGTCCAAGTAACAGAGAAAATCGTGTTTAGTTATTGTCTAATTAACTAGTTGCAAAATTTTACCAATTTTCCGCGAAAGAAAATGTATGTATACTTCTCAAAATCTTTTACATCTTTTATCGTCAAAAGAGTAATTGAATATTTACTCCTAACATTTACATGTTTTTCAAATTTTTTGGAGCAGCTTTATCTTCAATTTAATGTCATGTCCCATGATAACCAAAGAATCTGATCTAGGATGCTCTTGCAAAAGAAAATGTCGGGAGTCGTCTACAATCGTTTGGAACTTTTATATAAGAAAATGCAGAATAAAGAAAGATCAAATGAATTGAATAATTATCTAACTTAATATAACGTTTATATACTTTCTAGGTATAGTAAGCGACTTTTATGCCGAGGAATATATATCAATTCTAAATCGTAACGCTAACTAATATATCAAGTTCTTTTTTGTAATATTTATTTATTTTCGAAATATAGATATTATTCTAGAGTTCTTTTTCTCTTTATTTTATATCTAATTTCTTGTGTATTCGTGGCTTGATATTTTTCTGACGAGATCTTCCGAAAGCAATCTCTCTATCTCTCTATAAGGTAGTGATAGGATTATATTTTACCCTTACCAAACATGATTTGTGGAATTAGACATCATTCTAGAGAACATTTTATCTATGTAACATTGGTGGTATGATTGGGCAGGGAAAAACAACAGCACAGGTAATCTAAGCGCAGATTTGAAGAATTATTTAAGTGGAGCATTAATTAATCAAGACACATGCATGGAAGGATTTGATGGCACAAACGGTATTGTCAAGAATTTGGTTTCGGGAAGTCTCAACCAAGTCACTTCATTAGTCCGTGACATTCTTCTTATGGTCCGACCTGTCCCTAAGAATGCCCCCGAGGCCAATGGCGGACGGGGGAAGCCGTGGCAGTGGTCCCGAGAAAGGAAATTAACGTCAAATAAACGAGACAACAACTCCTTCCCTTCGTGGCTTAAACAAAAAGATCGAAAGCTGTTGCAAGCATCAGCTCCAACTAAGGGGGTAGTTGCGGATGTTGTGGTAGCTCTTGATGGAACTGGTAATTTTACACGTATTAAAGATGCCATATCAGCAGCACCACAGTTAAGTACAAAAAGATTTGTGATATATATCAAGAAGGGAATTTATCACGAGTATGTGGAGATTAGCAAGAAGAAATGGAACATAATGATGATTGGTGATGGAATAGATGTTACTGTTATTTCTGGAAATAGAAGTTTTATTGACGGATGGACCACTTATAGATCTGCAACCTTCGGTAAGTTTTCAATTTTAATTTATTGTCATATCCTATTCCTGTGGAGTAAATATTTTCAAACATCCCCCCACTTCTATTTAATAAAGCATTAAATAATGATAGGACTCATAATAAGATTACAAAAATGCCACTGTTTATTCGGCTTTTAAAAGATGGCCCATAAGGTATGTCTGCAAATACAGACCAGTCAATTCATTGATTGATTATAATTACTCTCCTGTTTCCAAAAAATATAGCATATTTTTTGGTAATTTCTTAATTTGAATTTTCATATCATATATTAATATCATATGGTTGTTACATATATTTTTATAAGTTTAAATTGTATGCACCGTTAGTTTACAAGATATTTTATATCATCACGTAGTTTTAAAAAAAATTCAAGTAATATTTATACCTTTTGAAAAGAATATAATTTAAAAAAATATTAAGGTAATTTGAATCTTAATTGTACTATAATCCAAATTCCTTCTTAATTTTTAAATTTTTTTCTTTCTTGTCTTTTCTTTTTTTTATTCCTTTCATTTTCTTTTTAAATTATTTTGTTCATCTTTCATTTTATGTTTTTAAAAAGCTTAATTTATGACATTTATATTTATAATAATATTTCTACTAAAATATGTAATCAAAAAGAAGATTTGAAAGAGATGGAAGATGTAGAGGGTTGTTCAAGAGATTTTTCGTCTTCTATGAAAAATACAATAATAGAAAAATGAAATGAATACTTCAAAAAATACATAATTTTGTGGAAAAAATATAAATCCTAGAATCAATAAACAAAATTAAAAAATATATAAAAATGTTAGCTTTGATTGTAGATATAAAAATACAATTCTTATGTATTAAGAAAAGAATGTATATAAGACTATATAGTGAAGAAGAAAGAAATGCATATATATGCTTGTAGAACAATTAAGAAAGAAGATAGATTGTAGTGGAAGAATTCAATAAAAAAAAACTAAACTATTTGCCGAGAAGGAAGAGAGAGGGTGAAACGGAGAAGTAGAAATAAAAAGAGAAAAATAATAGTTGTATTTTATTTTTTTAAAATATAAGTAAATAAATAAATATTATAAAGAAATACTTATCGATAACCTACAATAGCAGGTCAATACTACTTGATGATGTAAAAATTAGGTACACTAATAGTGCACAAAAATTAACTCTATTTTTATATCTATAAATTGTTTTAGTTTTAAAATAAGAAATTTTAAAAATTATATTATTTTTTAAGATTTTACATAAAATTAAAATAAATACATACAATACTACGGTTCAATAATCCGGTTATATTCATATCCGTTGGCTGTTCATAGAATATAATTTGGCCCTACTAGCCCCATTGATCAGACTGCAAGATGTTCAGATCAACAGAAAAAAGATAACGATTTTCTTTATTTAAATAAAAATGAGAAAGAAAAAAATTTTGAGAAAGATCTATTCCTATTATTTGTCTTAATTTGTGATACTTCTTTAAGTTTTTGACATATAAATATATTATTTTTACCATCAAATATTTTGTATTGTGAGTTTTGTGATTTATAATATTTTTTAATTTTATTTCAAGTATATATAAATTTTATTTCAAAAGACTTAAAGATTTCGTGTTCATATTTAGTTATTTACAATCAAAGTTAAATTATTTAATTACTAAAATTTAAATTATATCATATAAATTGAGATAAACTATAATTGATTAAATTGCTATTAATTTGTTGTCCTTCCATTTGCCTTCCTGCATTCCTATCTAAACTAAAATTATATATTCCTTTTATTCCATATTAGCTGAATTTATGAAGCAAGATATATATCTTAAGGAAAATATTTAATGATATAATTAAGTCATATTTTTATTATTGTTCTTTGTGAAATCATAAATATAAATTTGTTTGTATTGTAATCTATCTTATACAAAATATAAAACTTCAATAAATGTTTGAGTAAATATGAAAAAAATTTCAACATCCATCTTGAACTTTTGAACAATTCAATCATTTTGAACAATGAAAAGACCCTCAAAAATTCACTTTATATGAAATAGGAGTATTAAATAAGAGATTAATTGAAGTCACTAGCTAGACTATATTGTGTTTGGTTTATTATTTAGATACCTATATAATAATGTATGTATAAGTTATAAGGAAATATATGTATTTTTTCATTATTTTATACAAAATAGAAGATGGAATAACTAATGTATATTTGATTAATATATGAATAGTAATCCTTGCATAGCTAAAATATGAATAAAATAATTGGAGAACTAATTTAATACATGCATGTTATCAGCTGGAGGGCCCATAAGGAATAAACTCGCACGACCTAGCTATAAGACAAATGCAAAGTTCGAAATCATCTGATTCATCACGCTAATTACATTGTCGGTGTTCCTATATCATATGTTAATGCGCATGCAATACATCCAGAGGCAGAGCTCTTTTAAGTCTAGGAGTTCAACTGAATTTTTTTAGTTGAAAATTATAGATCAAGTATAAAACAAAAACCTATGTGTACAAATAGTTGACTTCTTAATAATAAAATAATAATAATAATCACAATATATATGTAGGTATGTATTTAGTGGGTTTATATATATATTTTAGAAAAAGTATTTGTTTAAAATTTTGACTCTGTCACTGTCACTGAATACAGCTGTGAAAGGTCAAGGATTCATTGCACGGGACATAACATTTGAGAACACGGCAGGACCTGAAAAACACCAAGCAGTTGCATTTCGATCTGACTCTGATTTGTCCGTCTTGTTTAGATGCACGGTGAGGGGCTACCAGGACACTCTGTACGCCCACTCCATGCGACAATTCTACAGAGAATGTACTATAACTGGCACAGTTGATTTCATTTTCGGTGATGGCACAGCCATCTTCCAAAACTGTCAAATATTAGCGCGAAAGGGATTGCCGCAACAAAAGAACACAATTACAGCCCAGGGTCGAAAGGAAATTGCTGAGACAACAGGATTCACCATCCAATTCTCCAACATATCTGGTGAACCAGATCTAATAGCTTCCCTCAACTCTACATTTACATATCTTGGTAGGCCTTGGAAGACATATTCGCGAACTGTGATCATGCAATCTTACATAAGTAATGTAATTAGGCCTCAGGGTTGGTTAGAGTGGAATGGTAATATGTCACTGGACACATTGTACTATGCTGAGTATCAGAATTATGGTCCTGGTGCTGGTTTGGGGGGTAGAGTCAATTGGCCTGGTTATCATCTGCTTAATGATTCATCACAGGCAAATAATTTTACAGTAGCTCAATTCCTCTTGGGAAACTCATGGCTGCCTCCTACGGGAGTTAAGTATACTGCAGGTCTAACGGTTTGATTTGAGTTGGCTTGTCCTGTGGACAAAGTTACCAAATATCAAAATATGTCTTTTTTGTGTTGCCACCAGCTATTTCTTTGCTGATAATCATATTTTGTTCTCTTTTGGTTGCCTTTTGGGTGAATTGGACGTGGATCTGTAATCATGATAATTATATTTGCAGTGATGATTTCTTTATATTTACTCATCATGTATTATCTTTATCCATTTTATTAGCACATTTCTATACTTCTATATGTTTATTGCGTGATCAATTAAGATCTTCGGACACTTTACATGAACTATATTATGAGAATTAATAACTTTTAAACTTAATGCAGAGTTTTCATCTGAAATGATTGATTCGTATGTTGCATTTGAATTAACTCTGAAAATAACTTTCCAAGTGACAACTGGATATTTGAAATAAAATGTTAATCCCTCCGTTTTAATTTATTATTCTTGGTTTGACTTAATACAAAAATTAAGAAAATAAAGAAAACATTTGTATCTTCTAGTCGAAAGTTAAAGGTATGTGAAATATATCAAAATGTCTTTTGATAATGTGGTCTTAACACATGTCATTTAGAAAGTTAGAAATAAAAAATTATCAAAATGAGTAAAATAAATTTTAATCAGACTAAAAAGAAAAGTAAAACAAATGAATTGAAATGAGAGTAAATACTAATCATAGTACAATATTAGTCTTCCAAAAATTGCTGTTGCCACCACCTTGTGACTTCTTTTCCATTTCCTCCTTTTTAAGTCATTGCAAAGTATGTTGAAATATTTGTTGATACTTCTCTTGTCCATGTTGCTAACTTTTAAGTTGTATAACCTTAAAATTTTACGTATGCTTATTTGGGTTTATCTTTTCTAGCTTTAATCAGTCATGCTATTCTAATATATGCATGCAAAATACATACTGTAAAAAAAAAAAAAAATTAAGATGACAGATATTTTTTATATGTATAATTGATAGAGGTTTAATGAGTTCTCTCTCTATCTTTCACCAAATAAAATTGATTGAAATCAAAGTTTACGCGGTTTCAACAATAATAAAGCCAAACAATGAGATTTCATGAGGAAATTTCTTTAATTGATCTCAAAAATATCTCCATGATGTTGATGTTCAACTAGTAGTAATTGTGCTATGTCACGTCATGCCAACTTTCATACTATAGGGAGTCATCTGGTAGGCAGGTTAAACATAAAATATTTTATGATTAAATTTGAGATAAGATATTTACTTTATTTGATAAATGGTATAAATTTGTTTTGTACAATTTTAAACTTATATCATCAATCAAAAACAGTATAAATCTTCTAGGAGGCTTAACCCACCATATTCTTCTTTTTTCACTCCCCCATCCCTCTTCTTTTCATACTTTTAATCTTAATAGTAACCATAACCTTATTAAAACCAACTAATCACCATTAAATAAAAACCATAATAACCATATTTCATTCGGTGAAGATGCTTAAAGGCACTTAAACCATGTTTAACCACTAAATTAAAATAACTGTAAGCTTTATTGTAATGACCCTCTAAGTTATTTCTGTGTAAATGCCTTTTTCTCCTTTATTTTGAGTATTATTATAGCGACCTCAAGTCATTTATGACTTGCTGGTGCTGATAATTCGATCGTCTGGTTGTTTGTTTGGTTTTTATGTTCGTTTCTGTGTTTTGGAGCCTTTGAAACTTGAACATTTGACTTTGGTCAAAGGTTCATAAAGACTACTTCAAAATGGACTTTTGATAGTTTTGTTAGCTAGAAGAGTCAATGTAGGCTAGTGGCATGGTAAGCTCAGACCCCAAGGTCCTTGTGCCATTAGGTGTTTTAGCCCTTAAGCTTTGGTTTAATTTTGTCCTCGGTCATATTCTTGGTAGGCGTGCCCAAATGAGAATTTTGTTTGTGCAATTAGCTCTAGAATGGTGTGCTTGGTCTAAAATGACCATCCATCCTATTTTTAATGCTTTTGGCTAATCTTAATGTTACAACCCAAGCCTAGGGCCTAGACGTGACACGGCGAATGGGAAGCCCGAAGACAATCCAAACAAGCCTCTTAGCATATCGTGTACACATCCTTGGTTGCAGAAGCAAATTAAACAAACACAACAGTCAAAAAAATGAAAAGGGAAAATGGATTAAGGAAAACCATTCATAATAGTAATAGAGTAAGAAGAGTCAAGCTCTAAAATCATAGACAAACCATGACATAATATCCAATGACACCTTTACATAGAATGGAGCGGGGCCAAGACACTACCCCGGTTAACCCTCATTTATTAAGTATTCAACATAAGAGCAACTGTCTACAAAGCATGAATGAGAATAGATATTGCCCTCGGAATTGAGGACTCACCAACTAGCTTTCTTCACAAGAACCAAACTAGCCACGTGGAGGAGGAGAATGATCAAATTGAGCTCTGATCCATACATGGTGATATCATTTAGGCATAAAGTATGCGTTAGTACATTTGAATATACTAAGATGGGGGATGCAGTGCAACAAGAATCATAAGACAGAATAATAAGAAGCTTAATCATAATCAATGAACATAAGCTCAATATGCCATGCGTAATCAATTGATAGGATAGAACATACTTGAGAATGATCATACTTGCATAACTTGTTTAACATGATAAAGTGATATGATTAGATCATCTAAATACCTTGTACTAGAGGGTGAGGGATGTACCATAGGTCATAACACATTCTAGTAGGAAATGGGTAGTACATGAGGGTGGAGAAATAGCATAGGTCATAAACCCTATATGTATGCATGAGATGAAACATAATATTGAATCACACATGAGGGTAAGGCACCACATAGTTCATAACCCTTTCATCTGAGTATAAGATAGTAAGTAGTATTGATTCGTACATGAGGGTGAGCCATTTAACATAGTTCATAACCCCTTCATGTAGATATCGGCCTTGTACTAGAGGGTAAGACACATAACATAGTTCATAACCCCATCTAGTAGGCCTTACAATTCATAAGAGCATAAACCTTAGCATAAGAACTCAATAGCTCATCAACAACCGAGACTTGCAAAATCATGCAATAGATCATCAAAAAACTTGAGAATTCTTGACTTGACATTTTATCAATCACTTGGTCGGTTCATGATACTAGTTCAAAATCATGCAATTCGATAGTCAAATAAGATGAGAAAACTTAATGCAAATCAATCCACCAACATGTAGTAAAACCCTCATATAGGGTACCTTGAAATCCATCACCAAAACTCATATTAGATCAAGTTTCATAGATCAAAACATGTATAGTCTCAATAGACAAAATCAATTCATGGTACAAGTTTGAAATAGATAGACATGCATAATCTATCAATTTTCATAAAAACCCAAAATAATTTATATTCATAATCCATAATAAAAGATACCATAGATGATGCAACTTGAAAACATGCAATTTTCATAAAAAGGAAGATTGGGCTCCATGGGTGAAAGGACACGACGGATGAAACCCACATGCCTCAAACTTGGGTTTCTTTTGTTATGAGCTTGAAGAGAATCCTTGAGTTCTAAAGTTAAGCTTGTGATCCTTGAAATTTGAATGAGATATTTGGTTAAGTCTTTGAGAGGTTTTTGTGAGGGTTTTGAGTGATCTAATGTTAAAAAATGGCTAAGTATTAGTGTTTTCATGCATAAGTGGGTATGGAGCTATTACACCAATGCCCTTACACGGAATGAGGAAAACTAGGAAAATTTTGCATTGGTCCACGACTCAGGCGCGCCTCACATTTTACACTATTACGTGCCCTAGGCGCGTCCCGGCCTGGGCGCACAGGCTCTCTGAAAATTAGAAATTTGCAAAAATTATTTTTCGCTATGGGTCTTCTAAAATTTAAGTTATACCCATTTCCTACTCAAATTTTCCCCCCGATCGAGAATATGAAGTTGTATTTTTGATATCATGCACGGGTTTTGGGATATATGAAAATTACAATTTTTGGCATTCCGAAGAACATTTTTTTGGGACATTTCTCTCGAGCGCCCTTGTGGAAATTGGCTATAAGTGGCTTTTGAGTATGGGATCACTTATTATCGAGACAATATTTGTCGAAAATTTCAACTCTCTGTTGAGTTTAAAATAATGAATTTGGTGGGATAACATAGTTTATTTGACAAGCAGGGTTCTGAATGAATCTCGAGCACCCTGTTAGAGATTCGAGACTTGCCAAACACAGTCGATGTGCATAAGTTGGTGTAGGAAAGATTTTTCCTTAGCGTTCGTGGGCTCTCTTGGATACATTTGCAAAGAGGCAGCTGGTGAGCCTCCGCATTCACAAAAGACAAGTTTGCTGACCCTCTGCATTTGCATCCTCCTATGCTCTTTGAGGGCCTCTGGCTATGTTTGTGAAGGGAAGTTTCTTAAACCTCCACAATAGTTGACCATTTTGGCCTCATTTGAGATAAAATTTTTGGATTTGTTCTTTTCAATAAAAGATAGACGTGATCTGGGTTCGACTCCAAATTTCTTTTGCCGATTCTTAAGCTATGGAGGTCCAATTTTGGTGATTCAAACATGGAATTATTTAAAAAAATGCGGGGCTACGTGGGTGTAAGTTGGGGAGACTTTGGTTGAAGTAAATTTAAGTAATTTAGTGGCTGCTTTCCTTAGTTTTGTGTTTTTTTATGGTAAAAATATGCATAAATTGAATTTCGAGATATTCAAAGCCTCAAATTGTGTTTCATTTTGGAACATGAGTTTGAAGAGCTAATTAGGATCTTTTAACAAAGTAAATTCCAAAATTTTTGGTGTAAGTTCCATATTTTCCGTCACAACTCAAGTCTAGGGTCTCGTTGTGATACGACGAAGGTAGAACCCGAATGAGCCCCATCCAATATTCTTAGCATGTCATAAGTATACACAAGGTAACTAAGCATTAACATAAATAATGCAAGTGAAAATAAGACTGAAAGCCAAAGCTAAGAATAAATGTCCAGAAATTTCCCATTAAAGGGATTATATCAACTTTGTCCAAACAAGCCTCTACTTGTTAAAGGGATTACATCAACTTTGTCCAAACATGCCTCTACTTGTCTAGATCTTTGCAGCGACTAAAACATGCCACTAACTCACCCTCAACTATAGAAAATACAAAAGTGTCTCAACATAGCAATATAAGAGCATAAATGAAAAAGGGCTTGTTCTCGAGGCATGAGAACTTACCAAATGTCTAAAAAATTAGTATTTGAATCTAGCCATGGTAAGTAGGAGTGGAATCACAATCCGTCCCTACGTTGTGATAAAATGTAGGCTAAAAGTATGTGTTAGTACTTGAAATATACTAAGTATGTGGGATGCAATGCAACAAGAAATTATTGTATCATAGTAAGCAATATGCATAATTATATCAATGAAATAAAGCACAGGATATGATTAATGATCAGTGCATCTTCAACACATGAGCTGGAGCATCATAAAACGTTACAAATCATCATGTACATACTTAAGTGGAAATAGGACCACACCTGAAATAAGACCATGTAGACTTTATGTTAAAAGTATAACTGGTCGTTATCAAAAGATATAACCTAGCTGAGGTTAGGATCGATCCTACAGGGTATATGGTCTAGACATAGAGTAATTACCAGCAAGTCAAATAAATTAACCTAATTATCTCCCAAAATAGGGGATTGTGTAATTACAGTAAGTAAACCTAAACTAGAAGCAAGTGTTGTGAAATCAGTGAGAGAACTAACTAGGATATTGTGTTCCCCATGAATTCCTAACCTAGCATCACCAGATAATCATAATCTTTTCTAGTGTGTAGGATGAAAAATTGGTAAATTTGAAGTTTACGACCCCTTGATCCAAACGAGAGGTAGATTTTACGACGTGATTTGATCCATTCTACAGTGTGACATTAGGTTTCTGAGCACAATAGCAACTTTACCAACCAAGCAGTAAACTATACGATAGGTTTTTTTGACTTTTTTTGGGCTTTCCACATGGGCTTTGAGCATCTAGCCATTACCTATAGCATCCTTCTACGTCGTCTGAGGATAAGTCTCTTGTTGCCAATACCAGTAAACCTAACTTGGTTCTATTTCTAAAGGCTATTGTAATCACAACAAGTAGAGTAAGGGAAAACATCAACTGTTATAGTAGTGCCTAGTTGATATTGTGTAACCTAGCAAGCCATTAGTTTCCCGATGAGCAGAGCTCGTGGGAGTGTCACCTTAAACCCCTCCCCGCTCCTTGAAACTATGGGACCGATCTACCCATCCCCCCAAGAGACAAGAACAAAAGAGAAGTTTAGCCAACAATAGTATTATTTAGACAAAAAGTGTATTTACAAAAGTGTAGTAACTTTGAGAGAATTTCTAAGAATATTTCTTTTAGATTATAACTTCCTATTTCTAGCTTAATTCTAGTTTGTTTCTAAGTTGGGACTCTACTAAGGACTTGGCCTCTCTTTTATTAGAGAAGATTAGCCTTACAAACCAACTCAAAATAAAAAGTATTATCACATATTGCACACCATTTTAGGAATGGATGGGCCTTACCTTATTCTAAAAATAGTAAACTTATCTAAAAATAGTAAATCTTATGAAGACTTACTATCTTTATCTAATTTATTCAAACTAAGCCCAGCCTTTCATATGAATGGAACCTACAAAAATAAAACATAAAGACAAAGCACGATGTTGGCATGTGACAACATGTGCAAGCTGGCGAGTCAGCAACTTGTAGGTAGCTGCAAGTAGGTTTGTAAGCTACTTGTAGACATCTGGCAAGCTGGTGGGTAAGCTACTTGTTAGCAGCATGCAAGCAGGTATGCGAGCTACTTGTAGGTGACTTTCAAGCAGATGGGTAAGCTGCTGGTGTGGGTACTTACTGATGAAGTACTACGGCCGTAGGCTTGGTGGCAAAGGATTGCAGCTGACTTGGTCACAATGTTTTCGGATGGCTTGGTGAGGAAGCTATGGTAAACTTGGTGGTGACATTTTGAGGTAAACATGGTGAGGAAGCTGAGGTAATTATGGCAGGTAATTTGGGTAAGTGGTAATTTTGGTGGAGGTGGTAAATCTGGGTTAGTGAAACTTGCACATGGCATCGAGTAGCATCGGACTATGCGGAGGTTGAAGGAGTTCTCAGCGGGCGTGAGTATCCTTCTTCTTTCCACCAAATGACGCCATTTTTCTTTAGCTCTCTTTTCTCAAGACCTTTTCTGAGTGATCTAGTGATGTACCTATTCTTGCTTGTAGGTCCTGCAACATTATGATTCTATTTATGTGATTTTAGCCTTATGCTCGTATAATTGATTGCCAGTGTTTCCTGAGTTTCGTTCGACCTAGAGTGAACCTTTTTGAAAATGCCTCTTGTTAGGATAGGAAGTATGCAATGATATTGTTGTTTTCTTTAAGGTGCTTTACTTAGAATTTGTAAGGAGAGAAACACTGTGCCCACTGGAGGATCTGAGGATTTGGATTGATCTTTGGGTTTATTTGGATCATCTTCGGGAAGGCTTTCATGTCCATATCAATTAGAAAATTTGTATGGATTAGAAAGAAGTTGAACTTCTTAATGCCATTTTGGCACCAGGAATTTTCTTGAAGGTGGAGCAGTAGTGTTTTTCTGCATCCTTGAATCTCCCGCTGGCGTATCTGCATATTTTGCGGCTGCCATATTTTTCCTCTAGGAGGATAGCACTCCAATATTTGTTTCTTGCATCATTCTATAAGACCTTCAAACCATCTGAGGGAATGTTGAGGGTATTAACTTCCTTAGTTATTTATTTGTTATGGCATACTACATCATCTTGGTCCTTTCCCCAGATTGGAGCGTTGTTCTTCAGCATCATAGTAAGTAGAGTAATATATGCAGAGATATTAGGGATAAAATCTCTAACATAATTAATCACACCTAGGAATGATTAGAGTTGCTTGATCGTCAGTTTGGTGTCGAGAAACTTGAGCAATTCCTGGAAGATGTTGTGCCCTGGGTGGTATGCTCCATGAGAGAAATGCATTCAAAAGAAGTCTATTTCATCTTTCATAAGAATCATCTTCTTCGTCGAGAGCATGATACCATACTTCTTCACTACTTCATGGGTGGTGGAGAAGGGCATGGTTTTCCTCGACATTATTATTGAATAACAGGATATCATCGATATAGAACAGTGATGTGTGGAGGATGGGATGGAAGTTTCTGATCATGGGTTTTCGGAAAAGTGAGGGTGCTGGTTTGATCCCAAATGACATGACCTTCCACTGGTAATTGTGGTCGGGTATGCAAAAGCCGATCTTGGGCTTATCCTCAGGATGCATCCCTAATTGCCAGAAGGCTAACCTTGAGATCAAACTTTGAGAAGTAGGTGGCTTTGTCTAATTGTTAGAACAAGGTCAGATTGTTCGGAAAAAGGAAGTGATTGAGAGGCTAGTAGTTGATGACTATTTAGAGCTTTTCTCTCGCTTGTTGATAGAATGCCACACAAGCCCACTGTGAATCCGATGATTTGACCAGTCTGAATTCCAGTAGTTCATCATATACCTTCTTAGCAAGTTGGAGATGTTTTGAGTTCATGCCTGAGTGACTTGCCTTTGTTGGATTGATATTCTCATTCCTTTTAAATAGGAGTTTAATGAATAACTCTTCATTCAACCATAACGTTTTAGCATTCTTCTCCATAAACTCCTTGTGTGAATCAACACATGATTCCTCAATGAGCTGATGTTCAACATCCTTGATCTACTCTTCTTCCATAATAGGAAACAACCTTGTGATGGTCATGTATGGCTTTAATTTATCCTTGAAGTCTATGCCCTGTGTTTGTATCTTAAGTCGATTGTTAAGCTGCTTACAAATATCAAACCCTATGATGAGGTCAGTCTCTGAGATAATAGATCCAAGTATTTATGTTTGGAACTGCACTTCTAGAGAGAATTCAATCATAATTGGTTCTTCGTGATGGCTCTAGTAGTCAGGATTCCTTTAGAGGTAGTGTTGAAGTGTTTTGAGTGATGACTCCACTTCTCCTTGGGAAGGATGTTGGGGTTGAGCATTGATGTTGTTGTTGCTGTGTCCATAAAGGTAATGACTTGGATTGGTCGGGTCCATTTGTGTGGGTATATTACAAGTTGGACATAGGGTGTTTCGGCATGGGGATAATGCTGACTTTGTTGGCTCGAGATGTCTAGAACAAGGAATCTTTTAGCTATAGTTTCAGGAAAAGATAAATCATGTCTGGTAATCCTTCTTGTCTGGTGCGATCATTGTCTTCCTTATGACCATCACAGCTATCAGCGGATGCATCTGCCAATAGCTGAGCAGCTCTTTGTGCCTATTTTGAATATGGGCAATATCTTGTGAGATGCATAGTTTTCTGGTAGATTTTGCATTTGTAGACCTTCCTCTTGGAATGCCTATGCTGCCTAGCTGTTGATGATTCATCCTTCAGTGAACGATCTTTTTCTCTTTTTGCACCTTTGTTTCCATCTCTTTTATCGATTCTTGTTTCATTCTTGAGATTCGGATAGTTGCGAAGGTTCACCAGGTTTGGTTGCTTGGCTACATGTTTTGGTAGGATCAAATTTGTGCTTCCATTGTCGTGGTATGCAACATCTCTAGAGCTATTGCTGGATGAATAGCCGAGTTGTTCCACTGCATGATAGAACTCATCTTTTCTCGATGAAGAATCCTCTTTGTTGGTATCACCATCTTGACATGGAGGATTGGTTTCATTAGAGACTTTCTGTTATAGGTTACACATTTGTGGCATGACTTGATCTAGGGGTGATCAAGTTGTTATATATTCTGTTGCTTGGGCTTAGGACAAGCCACTTCTCATGGTGTAGCTCCTGATATGAGGTGTTAAGATCCTTCTTTCATGGGACCATATATGGTACATACAATCATTTGACTCTTTGTGGATACTTGTAGGAATCTATCCTACTTTGGGATTACTTATATTCTGCGCCAACTTTCTTTTTGGCCCTAAGTGCATCCTTTCTTTCCCAGATAAGTTTTGCAATGTTGAATTAATTTCCATCCTTTGTGTCCTAAGAGACTGGTGCAGATGGCTTTGGCTTAGAATGGAACATGGAGAATGGATTATCTAGATTGAATGAGGAGCACTTCGGGGCCAACTGAGCTGAAGTGCGGGGCCAACTGAGCTGAAGTGCTCGAAGAGAGAGAGGTTGTATCCCCCTGTGATTCAAAGCTATATTTCAGTTGTAGGATCTGATCACTGATGGAGTCCTTTTTCTTCCATTTTTGGTTATGCTCCATTGCATGATAGAATTCATCTTTTCCCATTAACAATCCTCTTTGCTGGTATCACCATCTTGACATTGAGGATTGGTTTCATTGGAGACCTTCTGTTATAGGTTACACATTTGTGGCATGGCTCGATCTAGGGTGATCAAGTTGTTATATATTTTGTGTGCTTGGGCTTAGCACAAGCCACTTCTCATAGTGTAGCTCCTGATGTATGGTGTTAAGCTCCTTCTTTCATGGGACCATATATGGTACATACGATCATTTGACTCTTTTTGGATACTTGTAGGAATCCATCCTCCTTTGGGATTACTTACATTCTACATCAACTTTATTTTCGGCCCCAAGTGCATCCTTTCTTTCCCAGAAAAGTTTTGCAATGTTGAACTCATTTCCGTCCTTTATGTCCTAAGAGACTAGTGCAAATGGTTTTGGCTTAGAATGAAACATGGAGAATGGATTTTCTAGATTGAATGAGGAGTACTTCGGGTCCAACTGAGCTGAAGCGCTCGAAGAGAGAGAGGTAGTATCCCTCTCTTATTCAAAGTTGTATTTCAGCTGCAGGATCTAATCACTGATGGAGTCCACTTTGTTCTATTTTTGGTTAAAGAATTGGAATAGGTTCACCCCTGTCAAACACTTTTCAAATGAAATGATATGTAATCTTTGTTGTAGTGCTTGAATAAGATGAGCATTTTGAGCCGACGTGTCTACTATCTCAACCTACTCTTGGGCTTGGTTTTAGCCCGAGCAATATTGCTGATGGTGTAGTCTTCTTTTGGCAGTGCCTAGTTGTCCATCATGTAGTCTTCTGACTGTCTGAGAAGTGTTTCCTCCATGTAGCCATGTGGTATGGTTTCCCCTGGATGGTGGGTAATATTTTGTGGCATATCTGGAGCTAGGCTCAGGTTAACCTTTTGCAGTGTTTGGTGTGAGGGAGAGGCTATTTTTACGAGTGGAGCTCGTAGGGGATATTGTAGACAGTGGTGGTACAAGCTTTTTGTGGTAGTCTCAATTTTGGGTGGAGTGGCTGAGGTGGAATTGATTTGAGGTGTATATGAGACTAGGAATTCATATTTTCCCGAATGACTCAGAGAACCCACAAACGGATCTCCTTCATCATATCTTTTCTTGAATTTCCTTTCACTTCTTCCTCTTCGTTTGTTCCTTGGTAGAGGGTCATCATTATCCGCCTCTTCTTCTTGACATCCTTCATAGTCACAATCAAGATTTCATGGAGTATGTCTTGTAAAAGGACATATGGACCAGGTTGCAACACGTCCATCATGGTCGACTTGGTGTATGCAATCCTGTTCAATCCTAGAAGAACTGAGCAACCAAGAAATAGTATTTGGGTCCATATCATCAAAACGTTTGCTGGATGCTGGGGGTATATGGACAGGTAGAACTATACGGGTAGATCAATTGGATTCTATAGGATATGTGTTATCATAGACTTTTGTATTGTATGATTAATAATGCAAGAGAGGCTGAGAATGGTCTCTCAAGTCCTCATACTTGGTGACCCCGAACTTAGAAATAGGCCTCAGAAGTTTATCCTTGGGTATTTGTCTTGATAAAAGTACATTTGGTGGTCCCTTTGGTAGTATCTACTTGTAGCAACAAGGATTTGTTACCACTAGGGAGCATGAGGCCCATGGGATGGTTCTGAACTCTCCAAGCTAGATGGTGGTGTAGAGTTACCTAGATAGCATCTCTAGCTCTTGGAGCTCCAAGTATCTGGACCTGGATATTCAATGCCTCCATGATATATGGATTATGCAGGGACATGTTGAAGTTGGGTTAGATCATGACGAACATAGTCCTGACATTGAGGGAGGTTTCAGATGTTCTCAAATTCGTATGTTGTTACTTATTGTACCAGGTACCCAAGAGGGAAACATGCACCTCTACGGGCTGGCCTTTTTTTTTCTTGATACATCAACACAACTTTGATGGAACCAAAATGGATATGGTTGAACCTTAGGCTTTTCCACTGGAATGGAAAGTCGTTTGGCATCTGTAGTATGATGAACTGTTCTTCTTGGTTCACAAGAATAGGGTGCTGGTCAAGTTTTAAGGTAGCAACATGTTCTTTTACTCCTTTTGGTTTTTGTTGGACTAGGGAGTGGATTTGCAACCAAGGGTTACTGTTCCTTTTAACAAAGTCAGATATGGATTCAGTAGAGGCAGTTATGTGGTGGAGATTTTCTTTTTTGAGAGTAACACATCTACTTCATAGAGATAGTCGTATTTGCAGGAAAAGGTTTTGCTCCGAGTAGGAGTCATCTCTAACTTGACTAAAAGACTTACAAAGACTAGACTCTGAAGGTAAAGACATATTCACAAGAACTAGATGAAGAAGGTGAAGACTTTGAAATAGACATCTTTTTGGAGTTTTTTTGGACTATAAAGACATACACACGTATTTGTTCTAAAGATCTATGGACAAACTTGATATTTGTTCTAGGGATCTAAGGAAAAGAATAAAAAACTATTTATGTAAAGACTGTACAGAGATCTATAACTATTTACAGGTAGTGTGGGACCATAAGACATGTAAGATCGACTCAAGCGCCACTACTACAATATTTTTAGCATCTCGTCCATGGTAGGCAACATGCCATCCCAAGTTTGTTGGGTTTCTGAGCACAATAGTGGATTTACCAACAAAGCAATAAATCATAGGATAGGTTTTTTGACTTTTTCAA
Source organism: Solanum medicagineum (assembly GCA_026153255.1). Taxonomy (NCBI): domain Eukaryota; kingdom Viridiplantae; phylum Streptophyta; class Magnoliopsida; order Solanales; family Solanaceae; genus Solanum; species Solanum medicagineum. The sequence continues at coordinate 6,160,972 of JAPFFP010000098.1, forward strand.
GGCTTTCTACACGGGCTTCGAGTGGCTCTCCCTGGCCTATAGTGCCCTTCAACTAAATGAGCCATTGAGTTTCATCCGGTCCTTTCCGTGGTGTTCTCCCCCAACCCATGTTCACCTCTGGACCCTACTTAGTATCAAAGCCAGCCCCTTCTCTATCTAAGAGAGAGGAACAAGGTCTTCATAAGGTCTATCTCTTGTGTTTTGCGTCAACTTTATTATTCAGTCATTTACTTTTAGTTGTGTGTTTACTTCCAGTCTACGTGTGTACTTTTAGTCCATAGACATAAAATTCTCCATAGACTTTAATTCCAGTTTGTGTGTTTATATTCCGAGTCTTTAGCCATAGATCTCTATACAGTCTTTACATATATAGTTTTTAAGTCTTTTCCTTAGATCCTTAGAACAAATATTGATGACCATAGATCTTTAGAACAAATGTGTGTGTGTGTGTCTTTATAGTCTAAAAGAAAGTTCCAAAAAGATGTCTATTTTGGAGTCATTACCATCTTCGTCTGGTTCTTGTAAATCTGTGTCTTTACCTTTAATGTCTAGTCTTTATAAGTCCTTAGCCAAGTTAGAGATGATTCCTACCCGGAGCAAAACTCTTTTTTGCAAATACGATTATCTCTATGAAGTAGATGTGTTACACCTAGAATAGAATATCTCCACCAGATTCTACCTCTACTGAACCTATATTCTACCTTTACTAAATCTGTAACCCTTTGTTTCAAATCTGCTCCCTAGTCCAACAGAAACCCAAAGGAGTGAAAGAATATGTTTCTTCCTCAAAACTTGACCAACACCGTGTTCTTGCGAACCAAGAAGAACAATTCATCACGCTGCAGATGCCAGATGACTTTCCATGCTAGTGAAGAAGCCTTGGGTTCACCCATATCCATTTTGGTTCCATCAAAGTTGCATTGACATATCACAAAAGAAAAGGCCAGCCCGTAGTGGCCCGTATTTTCCTCTTAGGTACCCAATGCACCGAGTACCAACATGCAAATTTAGGCACCACTAAAATCACCCTTAACGCCGAGACTGTGTTTGTCACAATCTATCCCAATTTCAACATGTCCCTACATGATCTGTACCTCACGGAGGCGTTGAAGATCAATGTACAGATACTCAGAGCTCCATAAGCTAGAGATGCTATCTTGGCAACTCTACACTACCAAATAGCTTAGAGAGTTTAGAACCATGCCATGGATTTATCACTCCCTGGTGGCTAAGATGCTCTCTTCCTAAACATAGACACCACCAACGGAACGACTTAGTGTACCCAGATCCCCAGAAAAATTAGCAGTGAGGAATTCATCAACATTCTCCCTATGTCATGGGTCATAAACTATGAGAAGTTGAGAAATCTCCCTCATTCTATGTAGTCCACTGAGCCTACTTTCACTATAAAACCCGATGAAACAGTCGCCATAAGCTTTGAACACTCTCACCTTAAAAATCTCCACAAAACTACCTTCTCCATAAATATGTACCAACCCTAGGTGATCACTCAGAGCTTGCAAGTTGAAAACTTGCAGCTAAGTTTGGTATCCATTCGTTTGACGATTGGATTAACCAGTTCGCTCATGATGGTCAGGGCCAACTTTGGTTTAAGTGCCCCTTCACCAGACGTGACTTTGAGGTCTTAGACTGACTGACTGATTTCCAGGAGTGTCAAGAAGATGCAAAAGATGAGGATGAAAATGATTATGTCGCTCAACCCAGCTACTCAAAGGAAGCAAGGGCGATTGTCATCAGCATAATAACCCAACTTTAGAGGTTGGTTCAATCCCACAAGGAATTATTGTTCAAGGAGGAAGTGAGTCATTAGGCAAAGTAATTGTAGGAATTGGGGGTTTGCAATAATCATAAAATAATGATTCAGCTAAACAGTTTTAAATAACGATTTAAACAACAATTAAGGGAATATGTTGGGATATGCAAATATGAGAATTGATCTACCAGCTGGGTCTAGATACTTGACTAAATGAGTTGATATTGAGTGAATAGGATAGGTTCCTTGTAACCATATTAGTAATAATACAAGGGTGTTTCACCTGAATCAACTAAGAAACCATATGCAGATCACCGAGGACACGCTTGGCCTAAGAAGGCTCATCAAAACGCCTAATACCTTGGACATTGAATTCATGGTTGTGGACTATAACTGAAACCCCAAGAGCTTTCAGCCATTATATCCATTTCACACTCTAATAATTCTGGCTAAGGCAACAATCAGAGATCTAAAGTAACACCACACGTTTGTAACCTTGAAATTATAGATTAAATATAGGAATACATATAAGTTCATTCAAATCAATTGTAAATAAGTCAAGATATCAGAGACCCAATAAATAAATCAAAGACCATATCAATAGCACACCCCAACATGGGGGTTTCAGATACACACATGCTAGAAATTAAAGATTTGATACCATGCATAGCAGGAACAGTCATGAGTAAAAAGATTGAATACAAATTAGTTGATTATCACCAGCCAATCTTTTCAAATTTGCTTCCCAAAAGCTTCAAAACCCTAATTCCCCTTTGTACTCTAAGAGGAATGTTCTATGTACTACTACTACGGACTAATTGTTGTGATATGGTATGAACTGATATGTACAATGTCTTTTTTTAAGTTTCTTATATACTTTATGCAAATGTGTGAAAGTTTGTGCTGTGAAATGCCATTCGGTAGCCAACCATCACCGGAGCACTTTGGTGATGTGCCAAATGTAAACTTGATCGCTTTCCTGTGCATTTTAGTAAGGTTCCTTCTTTTACAACATTAGGCTAAGACTATTTGTTCCATTGATACGATTCGGTGATGTGCCAAAATATTTCTTATATTTCCTTCCTGTTAGTGTTTTGGGGAATTGGGTGTTGCAACTTTATGTAATCTCTTGTGCAATTCAACAGATCACCGAGTATGCTTTGCATCATTTAATCTGACCACATTCTCTACTTGACTGGGAACCTTGGTTGCTGCAATGGTAGGCAATCTCCCTGAGTATTCGGCAGATCACCGAGTATGTTGGCGATACTGCTTTTCTCTGCCTTTTTGCACTTTTTCTCACTTTCCAAGATTCCACCAAGTATTGTCCATTTGTGTACTTTTTCTCCCATTTACTAGCATAGCATACATATATTTGTTAGAGTTGGAAATAATAGCACAATAGGGGCAATGTTTCTTTGCAATCTATCCCCAAAATGAGTATGAAATATGGACTCATCAGTACCCCCCAACTTAAGTCTTTGCTTGCCCTCAAGCAAATCAAACATCTGTCCATCCAATTTAGAGTTTGCAAACAAGGCCAGAAGGAGCAACACATAGGAGAGTTTGAAGCCCCGAGAGATGACTATGGAGTAATCAACACATGGCGATGCTCAAAATTGCTCATGTAGATGTTAATCACTGCCTAAAAGCATCACCATTTTCCCTCATGCCAAAGAGGATCTTGAACACTCAAGATTATGATATTGCTTTTAAAGGATCAATTCAACTCTCACTCTTCCAAATGAGAAATAGCATGTAAGCTTCAACCCATAGGCTTGCCCTTATTCTCAATCGGAGTTCACTTGACTTTCTTCCGGACTGGGATCCCAAAGGACTTTGACTGCAATGTAGGGTAAAGGTTAGGTAGGGTAGCATATGGTCAATAGTGGCTCATCCCTCCTTAAACTCTACATGCTCTTTTCAAGCTCAAAAGTTCTGTTGGTTCCTTTTTCATTCATCTCCTTTTTGGCATCTCTTTTGCTTTTGATTCATCCTTTTAAGTGTCTCCCTTCTGCATTTTTTTTCACAACAAAATTTATTTGGAGGGTGCTCAATTTCCAAGCATTGTTTTTCACTTTTTAATTTCATTCATTTCTAGGACTCCTCGATGTGTTTCGTTCATTCTTGCCCCTCTTTTTTTGACTCTTTCATGGGAGACACTTCCTTCTTTCTACCAACACCCCCAACTTAGCCTTTGGTCTCTACTCAGTATTTCAAGATCAAGGAGGGATCGGTACGAAACAAGAATGAATTGTCTTTCAGAAACGTAAGTCAAGGTCACAAGGTTGCCAAAGAAGGGATCAAGGCTCGAAAGGGCTTCACTAAGGATTCATTTCACTATCAAGGGATGTCACTTTGGTCAACTGGACTAATGGAACCAAAGAATGCCTAAGGTCCTCTACTAATTGGGAATTAACTATGTTACTCCTTCAAACAAATTGGGAAAGTTTTTAGATGTTGCAGCAATCATTTCAACAAAATAACTAATCCCATATTTGCTAATGGCTTCACTTCAAACAATGGCAACACACTTGCAGTTTTTTGATCATCACATATCTAAGCTCAATTGCTCTCATAGTCAACTCAAGATTCTTCAAATCTATTCATGGATTAATTTATCAAGAAAAGATAATTAGTGAGTACATATCCTCATCCATGACACCATCCAAATCAAAGATATAAAACATTGATGCCTGAATTGCTAAGTACTAGAGACACGATATTAACATTCGCACGACTTATCATATATGCATGAGGTTTGCCAAAAATTCAATTTTAAGACATCATTTGCAATCATTCATCCATTCAACATAAAAAATAAATATCAAACATAAATATTAATCTAATACAACCAAAATTATAATTTATTTACAATTAAATTACACCTCAACCATCAGAACTACCAACTCCCAACTCTATAGGCAACACGAATCAAATTGAAACATGACTCAACTCACCCCCTTCCTCTCCCGGACAAAAGAAACATTTTCCTCAATGTAAGCCAACAAAAATCAAAACTGAAACAAGGGTGAGCGAGTTAAAGAATCCCCCTGATATATATTGTGATGCACTAGGGTTGGGACTGAAGGGAGCTCAACTTTGTCGGGTTTCCCCGGATGTGCTAGGATTGTTGCAGGGATGTCTTCTTGCATCCTGGTAAATTCTTTTTCCCTGCTTTCTTTGACATTTTCCCTCATAGCATCAAATTGCTCGACCAAAGTCTTCTCTCTAGCCTTCTCAGTTGCTGTTATAGGAGGGTCCTCCAAAAACTCGCACTTGTTTTTGAAAACCTTACCCTTAACCAACCCTTTATAGGTTTGTTAGGGCTAATATTTTGTCTTGAATTAGCGCTGGAGGTTATGCTCCTTGTTGATCCTTTGATGATGAATATGTTCTTTTTGCATTCAAGGGGCCCCAAAGGCCCAAGGATTTGTGCACATAACATGCCTATTTTCTCCCCAAATCGCATCACAACCTTCCTTATAGGAGATTTCAGTTGCAGATGACCTATGAAACAAGACTAGAAAACTCGTAAAGATAGATAACAAGTGACAATTTCAACAAACATTAAGGCAATCGAGGTCATTTAGCCCGCGTATCATACTCGGTGAATCACCGAGATGGATGGGCGGTCTCAATGCCCTTCGCCAAAAATAACAAGGATCAATAGAGGAGGGCTGGAAAAATGGGCAATGCCTTAGAGAGGTTTGTGAATCACCGATTTGCATTGGCGATTAAAATTCCTATCACCCAATATCACAGAAACCAGCTATCAATAAGGTTGAATCAATGGAGATGAATAGGTATAATTAGTGTATTGCCTAATATTCTTCAACATTCAAATTGATTAGTTCTAACTCAAAACGACAACCAATACCTCACTTCACTCAAGCAAATAAGACGAACTTCACATAGCCCAACTATGAATCAAATAATTATTTCTAGTATTAATAATATTGACATGATGTCTTTTTCTTAAGTATGACATCACCTAGTCTATCATAAGGCAAGTTCAAATCGCTCAAACTTGCCCTACTAAGGCACTCAAACTTCACCCCATAGATTCACAAGCTCAAGAGTTACCCAAAATGATTAAAAAACATTAATTTCTCATAGATCTCAACTCGATTGGCATAGATTCTCAAATCCCTCAGGTCTATTTTCACAATGATACCAAGTTTAGTAAGAACAAAGCATATGCCTGAAGCTTCACGTGTAAATAATGGCAAAGCATATGACAATAATGACATCAGGAAAATTGATTCCACTAAAAAGAAGAAAAGAAAATAAAAACTAGAGTTCAACTGGTGAGTGTGGGGCGTGAGTACGGAGAGTGAGTATGTGGGAAGAGAGAGAGTGAGGGAAGATGAAGAGTGAAAGGATTAATGCCCATTTAAGAAAAAGAGGATCAGACTCATCATCTTCCATGTCACTATTCATTATTGTAGGGAGCATTCGATGGTCCACTGGTTGCATATGGGACCACCTTTTTTCCTTTCATTGAAGTTGACCCCACGCACTAAAAAGTGGGCTAACCAAGTGTAGGCAAATAGCTTCGGCGATATGCCCAGTTGATGATTCCTTCCCTTAATTCTCCAATGACTCACTCTACAACTTGATCCCAAACAGCGGTCAAAAGTAGCATCACCCTTTGCATTTGGCGATCCGCCAACTTCGCACAAAGTTTGCCAAGTTTTATAGCACTATTAGTCTCTTCAAGGGTTCTAATATTAGTTAATTTCAAGACCACCTTTCCAATTCGACGATACGCCAAATTGTTTAGGAGATCATCAAATTTAATAGCACCCAAAGGGCCTAATTTGGAGTCAAAAGGCAGGCTAATCATCTGTCGCCCTTCTTACTCGGCGAGGCGCCATCTAGGTCCTTAGATCGCCAAAATCAATAGCATCTCTAGGGCTAACTGTTGATCCAACAAGCGATATAGTTCGAGATCACCAATGTCATTAGACAATACGCCCTTTGTCCATGCATCTTCACTTTTCTTCCCATGTCACCCTTCTCAACACAAACCTACAATCATTAACACACACATTATATTATTTTTACTATTCAGTTGGGTTGGCTCCCAAGAAGTGCCCCAGTTAACATTGTGGCACGACAATGTCTGATATAATTAAGCATCACTGATGTTTATTTCATGAACCACCTAGACATCCGGTGGTTACGATAATATTTCTTAAGCCTCTATACATTTTTCTTGAATCTCTCACCCTTGTGATTTTTAGCTTCTACAACTTTGTTGGGAAGCACTTCTGTTACCTTGGAAGGACCTGACCATCTTGATCTGAGTTTCCCAGGAAACAAATGCATTCTAGAGTTGTATAACATCATAGGATCCCCTTCGACAAACTCTCTCTTCAAGATTTTCTTATCATGCCATTTTTCATCCTCTCCTTGTATAGGGATGAGCTTTCATAGGCTTTGAACCTAAACTCATCTAGTAAATGGAGTTGGGTTAATCTAGCTTCTAGAGCTTCGTCACCTTTAAAGTTTAGTTTCTTGAGATCCCATAAAGCTTGATGCACCAACTCAATAAGCAAGTGGCATGCTTTTCCGAACACTAGTTGATAAGGGGACATTCCAATATGAGCTTTGTAGGCAGTATAGTATGCCGATAAGGCGTCGTCAAGCTTAGCTACCCAATCGCTCCTACTCCCATTCATAGTGTTTCAAGAAACGTCTTGATCTCTCTGTTTGACACTTCAACCTGCCCATTTGCTTGAGGATGATATGGGGCGTTACCCTGTGTTTCACCTCACACTTAGTCAACATTGCTCTGAACATTCTGTTATAAAAGTGATATCCCCCATCTGCAATAATGGCCCTAGGAGTACCAAAGCGAGTGAGAATGTTTTTCTTTAAGAACTGCACTACTCCCTTGCCATCACTTGTTGGTAATGCCAAAACTTCAACTGACTTTGATACATAATCAATAACTAGGAGGATATATTTGTTAGCAAAAGAGATTGTGAATGAACTCATAAAATCCTCCCCACCACATCGAATACTTCCAGCTCTAAAATTGAGGTTAATGGAAATTCATTCCTTCTTGAAATATTTCCTTGCAACTAGCACTTTGTGCATGCCTTGGCATATTCATGAGCATCTTTATGTAGGGTTGGCTAATAATAACCACTTTGCAATACCTTAGATGCCGTTCAAATTCCTCTATGATGATGAATGACATTCCTCTAAACTATCTTGCATTGCTAAATTGGGGACACATCTTAAATCATGTTATTTGGACATTCTTTAAAGTGGTAAGACTCATCTCAATAGTATTTCTCCACATCATGCAGGAACTTCTGCCTCTGGTAAGGGTCTGCAAAATCTGGTATTATTCCACTAACCAAATAATTTGCAAACTCAGCATACTAAGGATCGCCACCATAGCTACTTTTATCATCGCTTCATATGAAAAATTATCAGAGATCTCCTCTTCAACGTTAGAGCTTAGTGATTCAAGTCTGGATAGATGGTCAACCTCTTCATTTTCGCATCCTTTCCTATCTTGTACCTTAAAATCAACTTCCTGTAGCAACAACACCCACCAGATAAGCCTTGGTTTCATATCCTTCTTTGCGATAAGGTAGCGAAGCACAACATGGTCAGTGTGGACAACAACTCTCATACCAAGGCGATATGCTCAAAAATTTTCAAATGCATACACTAAAGCTAGCAGCTCCTGCTTTATCACTGCATAATTCTTTTGGGCTGAATTCAACATTTTACTAGCATAATAAATTGGGTAAAAGAGTTTCTCAACTTGTTGACCCAGTATTACCCCAAAAGCAGCACCACTTGCATCACATATTACCTCGAACGGTTTAGACCAATCTTGAGAAATTATCACCAGAGCTTCAATTAATTTCTGTTTGAGAGTTTCAAATGATTGCAAGCTTGCATCAGCAAAAATGAATTGTGATTCTTTTTCCAACAGCTTACATGTGGGACACATAATTTTTGCAAAGTCTTTTATGAAGCTTCTATAGAATCCAGCATGTCCCAAAAAACTTCTCACTCCCTTGACTGAAATATGAGGGGAGGAAGCTTCGCAATTACTTAAACTTTGGCTTAGTCAACATGTAGCCCCTTCCCAAAGATCATATTGACTAATATTTGTAATGATCCAAGCCTAGGGCCTAGATGTGACCGGCGATTAGGGAAATCGAAAGAACCCTAAACAAGCATCATAGCATATCATTACACATCCTTGGTCGTAGAAACAATTAACTGACATCTGAAGAATGAAAACAAGGGCAAGAGGGACTAAGGGAGAATTTGTCATAACATAAAGTCAAGAGATAAACAAATCAACTCATAGCATAAATACATAGCTTTGTCCAACAACACCTCCACTACATAGATAATGGCGGGGCCAAGACAAACAATTGGGCTCACACTCATAGTCATAAATATAAGATAAAGTAAAGAGAATCTTAATACATAGTGTGAGAGAATAGTCCTTGTCCCCTGAATGGAGGACTCACCAAAGGCTAAATTAAACAATCCATCTGGCCACAAGAAGAATCAGTAGGAGCTCTACTCCCTACATGGAGGTATCATGTAGGCAAGAGTATGCGTTAGTACGTTTGAATGTACAAAGTATGTGGGATGCAATGCAACAAAAGAAAGACATCATAATCAAAATGCATAATAATAATAAGTAATGAATAGTATAATAACAATATGGTATGCACGAATGATGCGTGAAGTAAAACAGGATTAAAATTCATTCAACTCATATAGATCATAATACATAAGTGTTGTAAGAGACCTCAATCGACATAACATAAGACCAAGCGAGCTATAACTTGGAATCTCTATGTCAACCCTACACCGGGAGAAAAGGGGAAAGTTACTTGCCAAGGTAAACCTCCTAATGCCTAAGTGGATCGACAATGCCTTCCCGGGTACTCTCCTCTAGTTCATGGACTCAGATACTCGCCACAAACTCGGACTCAGGTACTCGCCTCAGGCCCTCATATTTAGGGTACTTGACTCTTAGAGATTCGGGGACTCGTCTCTAATCCCTTAACCTATGGTGACACGTAGTTATAGGGCTTGGGGACTCGCCTCTAGTCCACTCGGTGCTAAGTCTAGTCCTACATAATATATATAAGATAATCATACTTTAATAACTTGCAATAAACATAGAAACATGACACGAGTAGCTGTTAACATCATTGGCCTCATATAGTGAGCTTAACTTCAATCATAAGAATAGATCATCATCAACATTATCCTTTCATTATCATCAAACATCAAAGGCTCACAAGAGGTATAATCTTAGAAAAGGGGCTTAATACGTCCCTACAACATCATCAACATTTTCACGACTTAAACACATCTTTAGAAAGCTCATAATCATCATAGAGTCACTTGAATCATAACTCAACCAACAGATCATATAAACTTAAAAGATCCTTAAAAAGTCATTTTATCAAACACTTGGCGGGTGTGTAACGGGTGTAAAAGACCATGAAATATAACGATGAAATCATGCAAGAAAATCCATTGTAAATCCATCAATCAACACCTTGCAACACCCTCAAGACATACAGATCAAAACTCCTCATCAAATCTAACATTAGATCCAAAACATGCTAAAACAACCATACTTTCATCAACCGAAACCACTGTGTAGTAATTTTTCAATATACAAGACCTACATGTAAAATCAACTTTAAATCATGCATTACTAAGTAAAAGAGGGTTTAGGCACCATGGGTGGAAGGACCCAATGGTTCAACACCACATACCTTAGCTTTTGAGAAGTTCTTGAAGAATACTTTAATGGAGACTTGATTCTTGAGTGAGATCCTTGAAGAAATCCTTAAGATTGGTCTTGAGTTTGGGACTTGAATTTAGGGTGAAATATGAGTCTAAATGTTTGAGTGAGTATTGAGGAATGTTTAGGATGATATGAGGGTGAAATAAGACTTAGTATATGTATTTTCAAGTGTGGGAACCCTTAGGCCCAATACTTACAAGTGTTGTACCGAAAAAAATGAAAACAGGCACCAAAACCTCTGGGGCGCGTCGCGGCAACCCCACTGGAAGCAATATTTTCTACACGAATGAGTTTTACGAAAATGGGCATAAATTCTTCATCCGAACTCGGAATGAGGTGAATCGAAGTGCATTAGAAAGCTAATTTAAAGGGCTTTTATTTGGTAGGTCATGGGGGCACTCAATCTTTGTGTGATAACAGATATGCCCCTTCAAAATTCATCCTCTTAAATAGCGTTCTTTGCGATTTTGGATTTTGATAGGGTTGCTTTAAAATTCGAGTTAGACCCATTTCCCACTCAATTTGACCCCCTAAACAAGATTATGAAGTCGAATTTTCAAAATAACAAACAGATTTTTAGATATATGGAAATTATGATTTCGGGCACTTCCGAGGCTCATTTTCGGGCACTTTTTTGGGGTCGTTACAATATCTTCCCCTTGGGAATATTCGTCCCTAATTGTCATAGAAATGTATCAAGAGAAAAGTAATCATGAAGAGGGCAGCCCTAACAAGAATGCAATAACACACTTTAAGACACCATTTTCAAAACCTCAACATAAGTATAAAATCATCATAAACTTGCCAACTTAAACATGAATGCACATGAATGAAATAAGGACTGAAACATAGGACTTGGAATCATAGAAAGGACTTGGCATGTCATCATAAGCTTGAATAGAGTGAAAGAGATATGGATACTGCTTCTTCATTCCACACTGGCTCTCCGAGAAACTCATATGAATAGACAACTCTTCCAAAGGGCTTTGACGAACACTACATCATTAGCAATCAATTTCTCCACTCATCCATCCAACACCTCCACCGGTACCTCCTTCTAAGCTAATTTATCCTCCACATCAGCCACAACTTCAAAGAGTTCAATAGCACTAGGGTCACCAACAAATCCCCTCAACCTAGACGCATGACGAACCAAATAAATTATACCCGTACCATTGGCAATCCCCAAACTCAAGCAACTTTACCAACCTCCCTCTATACTCTATAAGGACTCACAATATTTAACTAAATTGTCAATCTTAAATTCACCTAACTCACTTGGTACCATAACCACCATCTCCCCCTTGGAGATAACCTCCACTCTATCATCTCCTTACCCAAGACTTCCAACTCTAATAAGGTGGACTCAAGGACTTGCCTAATCTAGACCTCTTAACCCAAGAAGATTCGGAACCGCCAAGAAAACTATACTACCATTACTAACTTCCCTCAACCTACGTTCAACCTAGCCAATCGATGGACCCCACTAGTCTCCTCTTTGCCACCATCAACAACAAATGCTAGGCTACCTAGAGACCATCCGCAACATTAGCCTTACCAAGGAAAAATAATGCACACTCATTCATAATCCTTAAAGAATTCTAACCACCTTTTGCTATCCACAATACACACCTATCATATTTAGCAAACAATCTCTCATCCTCCAAGACTTGCAACACTAGCCCCAAATGATTCACAAGCTCCAAACAAATCAATACCTTATCACTAGAGACCACCACAAACATATCAAGGTAGGGTTTAAGACCCTATTCATGAAACCCATAAACGCAACCGATGCATAAGCCAATCAAACAACTCCACCAATATTCAAAATGCTCACTCCTGGTCTGAAAAGGACACGTAGGGATATCACCTACCCTCATCCTCACTTGGGGACAAAACCCGAACCAAAGATCAATCTTAGAGAGTGAGTAATCCATCGTAGTTGACTAAATAGATCGACCTTCCTTACCCATCGTATTACAACCTTCCAGGTTCTACACTCATTAGAAACATGCTATGCAAGTAGCCCAAACTACCCCAAGACCCCCAACAAAACAAGCTAAGTCGTCATCCCACAAAGAATACTTATAATGTGGATGTACATACTCTCAAAGAGGCAATATTCATTTTTCAAATTATTTCAATGCACGATTGGGCTTAAAAGCCAAACACCGTTCATAATAATTCATACTTAGGCTCAAATGCCAAAATCATAATTTCATAGTCATAATACTCATGCATAGGAGTGAGCCATTCATATACAAAATGGTGCAAGCACCCAAAATGCTTAAAGAGACAAAATCAAAGACATATCGATGATCACAATATGTCAAAACCAATCTTTTATCAAAATCAAACCGTAAAATGAAATTGGGCTTACACATAACATAATTTTTGAAAATAATCCGTGTACATGAATGCATATTCTATGAACAATGAGAAAATTGACATGGGTAATTAAGACTCCATTTAAAATCAACATTTATAATATGAAGTTGAAGTGAAAACATAACTAATTCCATATTTAAATCCATGGTGTAATCTCTCATGTATAAATGATTTCAAAAGGGGAACATGCATACTTCTAGCTTCATAACCCAAAGTAAATCCTCATATAACGGTTTAAATCATATTAAAATCATCAAATAAACACTACCCATGCATCAATAGACTTTTAGGAATCATAATATTCAAATCGCAAATTAAAATAATTAAAATCCATGTAGGTTTTCTTGAAAATAAATTTTTTAAAAGGGCTTAACTTCATACTTGCATAATCATAGATAATTTCATGAATTCATAACATACTTGATATCCTATATTCATCATGATGTCACTTGACTTGTAAAACATGTACATATCTTGAAAATTCTTAACTCGACATTTCATCAAATACTTGGTGCACACATATGAGGACATGTTCAAATCATGCAAAATGCAAGAGTATAGATCATGAAATAGTGAAATCAGTGCATCTTAAAATCATGTAAATCAGCCCACCAATATCATGGTAAAATCCCATCATGGGTTCATGTCAAAACTTCACAAAAGTTCATAGATTTCATAGCTTGAATCATGTATAGTCTCAATAGACAAAGATCACTTCATAGTATAATCTCAAAATAGATATTTATGCATAATCAACAATATTTGACAAAACCCCAACATATTTCATACTCATATTTCATAATAATAGATACCCATAAGAAATATATCTTAAAATCATGCAGTTTTCATAAAAAGGAAGATTGGGCTTCATGAGTGAAAGGAACCTATGAATGAAACCTACATACACATGAATCCTATAGCACCTAGGGATAACATAAGAAATAACAACTCCCGGACCTATCAAATCACCCTACTCAAAACGCCGGTCTCAACATGGCTTTACCAAGCGTCAACTAAGTCATAGGAGCAACAATAGAAGAGAATCTACCCATAACCCCCAGCAATAGCCCACTATACCCAAGAGGCTTCTAATATCCGGTGAGGTCAAAGGTCTGGGCTACTCTCTATTCACCTTCGTCTTACTAAAGTACTCCTTAATATAATCACCCGGCACCACACAACCTAAGAAGGCAACCATTTATCACAAGATTTCCCATCTCATCTACTTAGCACCCAACCTTGTTCCTTGAACTTGTAGTACTACCCTCTAATGATTCACATGCACTACCTCATTAGGGAACGATCCATATTATCATCATGAAAACAACCATAAACTTATTAGAGTAGGGACTAAAGATCTTACTCATGAGATTTATAGGTATAACCGGTGTACTAGTCAAACTGAAGGACACTACCCCAAAATTCAAAATATCGAAAAGGACATTCAAAGCGTCATCCTCCACTAACAACAATTCTATAGAAAAAACAACATAGTTTCAACATATCCAATTCTCATAAGATGAAAAAATGCAACCCATTAGAGACCAATTGTACCTTAAGTCAAGAATGGACCTACGTCCCCTTGCTACCACTTGACAACCTCCAACTCAAAGATGGGTTCATTAGGGAGTCAGATTCTAACTCTACGGGTCCCACCATCCATGGAGACACAACATGTATACAACTGTTCCATCCCAAGTACAACATCACAATCCACCACATCAAATCTAACAAACCACAAAGCAAGACATAATGCAATATAAAGCTTTATCAATACCTGAGAACTTTCTAGCAACAATATACCCAACCAAGAAATAGACACCAAAGATCCACACAACCACTTCAGCACACAAGAAGCGCCACTATCAACTAAAAGAATAGAGAAGAAATAGTGAAACTTGGATCCATCATGATCAAAACCTTCTATTTACCTTCCTTCTCCTTCCTTTTTGAAGCTATATGATCAACTAAAAGAGCAAAGAACATTCGTTAGAGTAGAAAGTCCCATCTCGCTTCTAAAGCATGACATAGACCATGAAGAAGGGAAACATTTCTTAAAATGTCTCATAGCCTCCTACTCATAGTTGTGGTACACAACACAACCATGATAAAACTCTAATTGATGCGGTTTTTTGGACTCTGAAGATCTATCAACCTAGTGCTTTGATACCATCATTGTCACGACCCAAGCCTAGGGCCTAGACGTGATTGGCGAATGGGGAACTCGAAGGAACCCTAGCAAGCGTCATAGCATATCATTACACATTCTTGTCGCGAAAATAATTAAATGACATTTGAAGAATGAAAATAAGGGCAAGAGGGACTAAGCGATAACTTGTCGTAACATAAAGTCAAGACATAAATAAATCAACTCATAGCATAAATACATAGCTTTGTCCAACAACACTTCTACTACATAGATAATGGCGGGGGCCAAGACATACAACCGGGCTCACCCTCATAGTCATAGGTACATGATAAAATAAAGAGAATCTTAATACATAGTGTGAGAGAATAGTCCTTGTCCCTGAAATGGAGGACTCACCAAAGGCTAACTTGAACAATCTATCCAGCCACAAGAAGAATCAATAGGAGCTCTGGTCCCTACATGGCGATATCATGTAGGTAAGAGTATGCATTATTACTTTTAAATGTACTAAGTATGTGCGATACAATGTAACAAAAGATAGACATCGTAATAAAAATGCAGAATAATAATAAGCAATGAATAGTATATTAACAACATGGCATGTATGAATGATGCGTGAAGCATAACATGATTACAATTAGTTCAACTCATATAGATCATAATACATAAGTGTGGGAAGAGACCTCAACCGATATAACATAAGACTAAGCGAGCTACAACTCGGAATCTCGATGTCAACCCTACACCGGAAGAAAAAGGGAAGTTACTTGCCAAGGTAAACCTCCAAAGTGGATACACTAAGCCCTTTTGTGAACCGGGTACTCGCCTCTAGTTCTTGGACTCGGATACTTGCCATAAGCTCGGACTCGGGTAGTCGCCTCAAGCCCTCATATTTAGGGTACTCGCCCCTTAGAGATTCGGGGAATCGCCTCTAATCCCTTCACCTATAGTGACACATAGTTCTAGGACTCGGGGACTCTCCTCTAGTCCACTTGATGATAAGTCTAGTCCCACAGAATATATATAACATAATCATACTTTAATAACTTGCAATAAACATAGAAACATGGCACGAGTAGCTCTTAACATTATTGACCTCATATAGTGATCTTAACTTCAATCATAAGAATAGATCATCATCAACATTATCCTTTCATTATCATCAAATATCAAAAGCTCATAAGAGATACTCTTAGAAAAGGGGCTTAATCCGGCCCTACAACATCATCAACATTTTCATTACTTAAATACATCCTTAGAAAGATCATAATTATCATAGAGTCACTTGAATCATAACTCCAACCAATAGATGATCAAAACTTAAAGAATCCTTTAAAAAGTCATTTTATGAAACACTTGGCGGGTGTGTAATGGGTGTTAAAAGACTGTGAAATATAGATATGAAATCATGCTTGAAAATTCATTGTAAATCAATCAATCAATACCTTGCAACATCTTCAAGACATATACATCAAAACCCCTCATCAAATCAAACATTAGATCCAAGATTTAGTGCTCAAAACATGCTAAAACAACCATAATTTCATGAACAAAAGCCACTATGCAATAATTTCTCAATATACAAGATCCACATGTAAAATCAACTTTAAATCATGCATTACTAAGTAAAAGAGGGTTTAGGCACCATGGGTGGAAGGACCCAATGGTTCAACACCACATACCTTAGCTTTTGAGAAGTTCTCGAATAATACGTTAATGAAGACTTGAAGCTTGAGTGAGATCCTTGAAAAAATCCTTAAGATTGGTTTTGAGTTTGGGACTTAAAATTTAGGGTGAAATATGAGTTTAAATGTTTGAGTGAGTATTGGGAAATGTTTAGGATGATATGAGGTTTAAAAGTATATGTATTTTCAAGTGTGGGAACCCTTAGGCCCAAAACATACAAGTCTTGGACAGAATACAATGAAAATAAGCACCAAAAACATAGGGGCGCATCGCGGAGGTGACACATGAACCCCACTGGAATCAACATTTTCTACACGAACGAGTTTTACAAAAATGGGCATAAATTCTTCATCTGAAATCAGAATGAAGTAAAATGAAGTGCATTAGAAAGCTCATTCAAAGAGATTTAGGTTGGGAGGTGGAAGGGCAATCAATTATTTTTGTGCTAACAGATATACCCCTTCAAAGTCGATCCTCCTAAATAGCATTCTTTACAATTTTCAGATTTTGATAGAGTTGCTCTAAAATTTAAGTTAGACCCATTTCCCACTCAATTTGACCCCCTAAACAAGAATATGAAGTTGGATTTAATAGACGGACTTTTAGATATATAGTAATTACAATTTCGAGCACTACCGAGGCTCATTTTCGGGCACTTTTTGGGGTCGTTACAACACTATTCCTTCTTTTACTATTGTAACACCCCACATTTTTACATGTACTAATGTTATGGGAATAAATCATATTATGGTTTGGTCAACTTAGCATCAATTTTTGAAAGTTCTTGATTCTTGTGTTAGCGGGCGATATGGGCGTCTAACGCTTAAGAGGCTCTTGTGTATATGTGTTTTATGTTAAATTGAGGATATAATAATCCTAAAGAAAGTTGGAGAATCAAGGTGTTTGTATGAATTAATAATGTGGTAGGTGAGTCACCTACTTACTTACCTTGAATTTGCTAGCTAAACGGAGACGAGGTTCGACGTCAAATTTGTTCAAGTATGATCACAAATAAAATCAATTTTAAGTGTGTAATTTTAGACCATATTTTAGCATCATAAGTGGACCTTATTTTCAGTCCAAGAAGAGTATGATAAAGGCCTAAATGTAACAAAAATCATTTGACTAATTGGGCCAAAAGCTAGGAGGTTATATGCAATGTATAGAACTTCCAACTTGGAAGTGGGATATGATCAATATGGACTTTGTTGTCCGTTTGCCTCGCTCATTCAGAAGTTTGACTCTATATGGGTAATAGTTGACAAACTCACGGAGTCAGCACATTTCCTACCTATCCGAAGTGATTATACAGCAGAGGAGAATGCCAAGTTGTACCTCAAAGAGATGGTCAGGCTACATGGAGTTCCTATATCCATTATATCTAATCGAGGGGCTCAATTCACTGCAAAGTTTTGGAAGTCTTTCCAAAGGAGTTTGGGAATGCAAGTAAATTTGAGCACAGCATTCCAACCTCTAATAGTCGGTCAAGCAGAACACACCATTCAAATACTTGAAGATATGTTGCGAGCTTGTGTATTAGACTTTAAAGGTAGTTGGGTGGAACATTACCCCTTATTGAATTTGCTTATAATAATAGCTACCATTCAACTACCAAGATGGCACCTTATAAAGCTTTGTACGGAAGGAAGTGTAGGTCACCAATGGATGGTTTGAAGTGGGAAAAACCACCCTGCTTGGGCCAGATCTAGTACAGCAAGCCGTGGAAAAAGTTAAGGTAATATAGCAGCGACTAGAAATAGGCAAAAGTCGTCAACAAATGTTATGCGGATGCTAGGAGGAGTGGGCTGGAATTTTCTGTAGGAGATTGGGTATTTTTAAAAGTATCTCCAATGAAAGGGGTTATGAGGTTTGGTAAGAAAGAAAAACTAAGCCCACGTTATATAGGCCCGTATAAGATTATTAAGAAAATCGGGCAGGTTACATATGAGTTAGAGCTACCCCAAGAACTTTCAATGGTTCATCCAGTTTTCCATGTATCTATGCTTCGGCATAGGTGACCCATCCTGTATCTCTCCTATTGAGGATGTCCAGGTTATCGAAGATCTCGCTTATAAAGAGGTATGAGTTGCTATTCTGGATCGTCGAGTTAGGAAGCTGAGAAATAAAGAAATAGCTTCAGTGAAGGTACTTTGGAGAAATCAGCAAGCTGAAGAGATAACTTGGGAGGCCGAGGACGCTATGAAGTCAAGATACCCTCATTTGTTTGAAGCTTAAAAGGATGCCCAACATGTAGAATTGGAACACTAATAGATACGTGTAATTGAATATTTGTTTTGTTGTCAAAGGTTTGTACATGGTTAAGTTACTCAACTATGCCAACGTTCGAGGATGAATGTTGCTAAGGGGGGAAGGATGTAAACACCCCACATTTTTACATGTACTAATGTTATGGGAATAAATCATATTATGGTTTGGTCAACTTAGCATCAATTCTTGAAAGTTCTTAATTCTTGTATTAGCAGGCGATATGGGCGTCTAACGCTTAATAGGGTCTTGTGTGTATGTCTTTTATGTTAAATTGAGGATATAACAATCCTAAAGAAAGTTGGAGAATCAAGGTGTTTGTATGAATTAATAATGTGG
>JAPFFP010000098.1:6208639-6220523 GCA_026153255.1 Solanum medicagineum
GCTAACTTTTCTAATATTGCAAGCACGTCAAGAATATACTTCCTCTTTGACAGAAAAATCTCTTCTTGCTTCTATTTACCTCTACTCTCAAAAAGTATTTCAACAGGCTCAAGTTCTTTGTATGAAATCTAGTATGCAGGAAAGATTTGAGGGAAGAGATCCCACATATTCACTTCATATACAACGAGGAGGATAGTGCCAAATGTTGATTGCAGGTAAAAGACTGATTGATCACATTTGCTCATTTCATCCAAAATCTTGAACAACCTCATTGAATTTGCCAAACCAAGCTCGAGGACTTTGTTTCAATACATACAAGACTTCTTCAAATGACATGTTTTTCCATACTTCCCTTGAGCATTGAAACTGGGTGGTTGCTCCATATGCACTTCTTCTCAAAGGTCACCATGAAGGAATGTATTCTTGATATCTAACTGATGTAAAGGCCAGTTCTCGGAAGCAGCTAGAGAAATGATCAAGTGGCAGAAGTAAGTTTGGCAATCGGATAAAATGTGTCTGAATAATCTATATGTCTAAGCATACCCTTTAGCTACAAGTCTAGCTTTAAGTTTGCTACAGACCATTTGGATTAACTTTAACTATGAAGAACCATTTACATCCTACTGATCTTTTTTTCCTTTGGGTAAATCCACCAAATCCCATGTGGTGTTTTCCTTTAAGGCATGCATTTCATCCAGTATTGCGTCAGACCATCCAAAATGATTCAAGGCCTCATTCATGGTTTTGGGTATAGAGATGGAGTCTAGAGAAGCAATAAAAGATCTATACGTAGAGGATAGGTGGTTATAGGAAACAAAATTAGTAGTGGAATATGAGGATTTGCAACTACTTGTACCTTTGTGAAGAGTAATAAGGAGGTCAAGATCTTGCGGAGGATCTGACTGAGGAAGATCTGATGACAACGGAACTAGTGCAAGACATGTATCATCAGCCTCTTGCCTTGTCGAGTAAATTGGCGGTCTTGCCACCTCAGATTAAAAAAAAGGTTTCTAGAACAACAGTCGATTGGTCCTCAATAGACAAATTGACAGATGAAGGGATAACATTTGATTCTTTTGTCAAAACGCAGGTGACCTGATAGCCTAACCACTCATCTTCCTTCCCTTGACTTGTAAAAACAGGGGGTGCGTAAAAAAACGATGTAGTCTTTGAAAATACCACATCATTTGATATTAAACATTTGCAAAGTTCAGTAGAATAAATGACCGATCATTGTAGGTATAATGGTAGAGGCTTGGGACCACAACAACAACAACAACATACCCAGTGGAATCCCACAAGTGGGGTCTGGGGAGGGTAGAATGTACGTAGACCTTACCACTATCTCATAGAAGTAGAGAGACTGTTTCCTGGGAACCCTCGTCTCAAAAACCCATAACTTGGGACCAAGTTATTATTATTTCTTTTTCTGCTTTTATGTTAAGATAGCCCTCTTGAAGACGAGAATAGCCCAGAAAAAGACACTTCAATGTCTTGGGATCCAACTTGTAACAAATGGTCGAACATAGCATATGCTTCCAAATACCCTAGGATCAACTAGAAATAGTGACATGTTTGAAAAAAATGACACTGTAAGGTACATTACCAGCAAGCACAGTAGATGGCATGCGATTAATTAGAAAACAAACCGTAGAGACCACATCTGCCAAAATTGTTTAAGAACCTTCATTTGAAACAAAAGTGTTTGAGCTGTCTCAAGTAGGTGTCTACTCTTCCTCTCAACAACTTCATTTTAAGAAGGTTGTATTGACACATGAAGATTGATGGAGAATACCGTGTTGTCTCAAATATGACTGTAATAATTCTGACATATAATCTTTAGCATTGTCACTCCTTAGATTACGTACCAAAAGCATTGAATTGTGTTTTGGCTTCAGCACAGAAGGCGCAAAAGTGAGTAAACTCTTTTGAGCGACTCTTCATAAAATAAATCCAGGCCATCCGAGAAAAATCATCTACAAAACTAATAAAAATACTTATGCCTGATTTTGGAAATGGCGACACGATCCCCAAACATCAAAATGAACTAACTCAAAAGCTGACTCAACCCGCTTATTGACCCTTGGACGTAATGAGCTGCGATGATGTTTTGCAAATCGACACGACTTACATTCCAATGAGGAAATATTCTAAAATTGAGAACAGAGCTTCTTGAATAGAGGTAGAGAAAGATGTCGCAGTTGACAATGTACTTCAAGTGGAGACAGAACACTAGAGCAGGCAACAAACCGAGGCTCCCATTCATCAAGGATGTAGAGATCATCAAATACATGTCCTTTACCAATAACCTGATTCATCTTAAGATCACGAAACAAACAATGATCGGGAAAGAACGAAATATAACAATTAAGGTCTCAGGTAACTTTGCTAATTGAAATTAAATTAAAGGCCAACTTTGATAGACTTAATACTAATGACAGAGTAATAGAAGAGGTTGGCGTAACCGTCCCATATCCAACACTGTTACAAGTTGATCCATCAGCTACAGTTACAGGCAAGGTTGCTCTGCGTGCTTGAAAGCTAGGAAAAATTATTAGGATTACCTGTCATGTGATTTGTGGCACCTGAATCAATCACCCATTTATTTGAAGAGGTGATAAGACATGCTCTATTTGATTCAACAAAGGAATTAACTGAGGTGGATTCTTTTGAGAATTTCTGGTATGGAGAGAATTTAGCAAACTCCACCAAAATTAGGACCGTTTTGTCAGATAATGGGCGACAAGCACCGGCAACTTTAGGCCTTTGAATTCTCTGATTACATTCGGTCATTTTCCCAACAAAAATACTCACTATACCAAAATGCATTGATGGAAAACCAACAGTCTAACCAGATTATATCCTAAAAACAGACAATATCCAAGACAGACAGTAACCTCTTTTGGATCAATAAGCAATGCAACAGTTCTTCCCCACACCAATTCCACTCAAGTATAGCTATCCAACAAATTAGAGACCCAAAAATAACTCCAGATAAATCAGGAAAATATCAAATATAGCCCAAGTAAAAGTTTTGACTGAATAGCAAAACTTGATGATGCTTCAACAAAATTCCAATGCTGGTAAAAACTGCAAGGCATGACTGAACTTGAAACGTCAAATACTAACCGCAGTCACTAGAAGAAAGATGTCAAAATACTACCAGATGTTGTCAGACACACAGAGACCCCAGATTATTCGTTGAGAAAAGGCAACTCTCTCAAATCGTAGTCTTCTTAACAAACCACCACCAAATTCTTGCTGGAAATGTCACTACAACAGATCAAAGTTTTGATGCAATACCTGCAAAATTCTGATGCAGCACCACTACTGCAGTCTTGCCAGAAAGGGTGATGATGGAGCATGAGCCTCACACGAGTGACTTCCACGGTCGAGATCTAGGGGTTTAAGATCCTGAGAAATAGCTTCTTCCTAAGTGGATGGTGACAGAAATTTTTAGAAATTTCAATCACTTCCGGTGAAGCCACAGTGGATTCCGGCGAAGTCATTGTGACTTCCGGCAATGACAAAGTACCAACACAGATATTGGCTCTAATACCATGTAATTCATTAGATATGAGAATTACTTGTCTATTACTCAAAGAGAACAATGATATAAATACATGGAGAGGATAAACTATCTATGACAACTAAATATTCAAATCCCTAACAATCAGTTATATTATCTGTGTACATTATTATACTGATCCTGTAACAATAATATAGATAGATAGATATGGGTATAGGTTAAATTCTGAAAGTATTAATTTGCATGACTAGTTTGTTTAGTTTATTGCACTGGTTGGCTGAGTAAAATCAGTAATGATGAGACAGCCCTTACTTTTTTGTTTAGACTATCTATATAAGTATTTTCAGTTGCTCTATGGATCTTTTGGTTACTTAAATGCAGATGAGGATAGCAGTAGAAGGGTGTATGCACGGGGACTTGGATAATGTCTATGCCACCTTATTGCATTTGCAGGAAGTTCAGAATATAAAGATTGATCTACTTTTATGCTGTGGTGACTTTCAAGTAGATACACTTATTCCTTGTTAGCTTTTGATGCACTTAATTTTTGATTTTCCTGAATGAGTTAATACTAGATTGAGCTTTGGCTCATTTTTGGTTACATATAGCGCTGTGGTTCCCCGTGTCATAAAAAAAATAATGATTACACTTTGATTTGGTGTTCTGAATCTTCTATATTTTAATTATTTTTGAAATTATTGTCCATTCATTGGAAAATTAGGCTCTGACTCCTTCCCTATGTTCACCTCCTGTGATTTTCTTCCTCTTCTTTCAAAGTCTCTAACCTTCTGTGGAAATCTTGGCCTTCAGAATGGGGGAAAATAGAGTATACTTCAACGTAGGTTTTAAGTCCTGTGATGTTACAAGATGGTTCTCTGGAAACACAATATGGTACGCGTGAATTGAGAGAGACCGGAAGATGATGAGAATAACTACTATGAGCAGCAAATGCTTGGAATGGGTAAGTTTCATTCTCAATGAGGCA
The DNA here is from genome assembly GCA_026153255.1 of Solanum medicagineum. Lineage (NCBI taxonomy): Eukaryota > Viridiplantae > Streptophyta > Magnoliopsida > Solanales > Solanaceae > Solanum > Solanum medicagineum. The sequence goes on from JAPFFP010000098.1 coordinate 6,213,154, forward strand.
TCAATGATACAACGAGCCAAGGAGATGGAAACTCATTGAACAAGATGTGGAGCTTTTTTGCAACAGAAAACAAAATTGTTATGGAAGATTTTCGAGTATTATATCTATTAATAATGGGGGAAGGTCTGGATTAATAGTCCCTGAGCCAGCAACAAATATAGGGTTGGGATTCCATCATTGGTTATGCTTAATTTCACAGTTATATTGAAGACTAACATAAACAAGAATAAAATTTGAGATAGCAGGGAGATTTCTCATATTAACTGATGAAATGAGTAACTAGACGAATTGTCTTTGGCTTTTGAATCTGTCGAGTTGGCTGAAATTTTGCAACAATTGAATTGCCAACACTTAAATCCTTGACTTGACTGGTACGAATTGAGATATTTTATTTGTGCAAACAGGCTGTTAGGAATGAGAAGGATCTGGAAAGCTTAAATGTGCCACCTAAATACCGGAGCATGAACTCTTTCTGGAAGTATTACTCAGGAGAGAAAGTAGCGCCATTTCCAACTATATTTATTGGAGGAAACCATGAAGCATCCAATTACCTTTGGGAACTGTGAGTTGGTGCCCATATATGATAACTGCACTCAGTATTGCATGAGATTGTTACCCATAATTGATTATACCTTTCTGTACCTCATCCCTTAATCTGGAACTGCCAAAGCATCTTCATCAGTGTTTTCTCTTTTATAACTTTTTTGTGCTAGGTCTTATTAGTGAAGCTGTTCAATCTTGAAATTAAAATAGCTGGTCAACTTTATTATAGTCATCTGATGTAGGTGAAATTATCACTTTACTAGTGAGAGATATTCTGCAATGAGCTATTCAAATTTTATTGTTCTTGACATTCAAGTGTCTATTCCCTGTCAAGTGCTTACAATGGTGACTTGGGGGAAATTTAAGAAAGATATCTTGAAAGAATCAGGAATGAGTTAATGGTCTCCGTATGAATAGCTTGTGTTTGTGCTATGTGGTGATTGTTTGTTTTAGGTGAACCAGTTTACTTCCTTAATCTTTAGTCTCTTGACTCATGAATTGCTTTTATCTATTTATTCGCATATTTTTCACTTTCAAATAAATGTTAAAATTAAGGACATGCAGCTTACCCAGTAGAATAGTTGAGGTGCATTCATGTTGGTTGAGACACTACCTTTATGGATGTATAACTTACTACAACAACAATTATGCTTTAATCACAAACTAGTTTGGGTTGGCTGTACATATGCTCAATATCCATTCTTCCTCAATAATTTTATTGCAACTAGAGATTCTCCTTATTTTCTATTGACGTACAAATTTCAAATATATCTAGAAAGATATCTAAAAAATGTTGGAACTAATGTAAGTAAACTAACACAACTAAGTGTTAATCCCAGGTACTCCCGTTGTCCCAACTTATGTGATGCACTTCCCTTTTTGCTCTATCCTAAAAAGAATGGCACCTTTTTATATTTAGAAACAATGTAACTTTAAACTTTCTGTGTATGCATAAATGAGATGATTTTTAGTTACACATATATCTATGGCTTGTTTTAGACCTTAAGTTTCCAAAGTCTTTCCATATTTCTTTAACTTTGTGTCCAATGGAAGTAGTAGTAGGTATCACCTAGGGATCTTTTACTTTTATTGCATTTTGTTTTTCACTATGTTGTTCGCCTGAGTTCTAAGAAGTTTTAGGTCTTTCTGGACAACTTTCCCACTTGTGTTTTCGGTCTATCTTGTTTTAAAATGACCATAGTGTCACACCTGTCGACTGGTTCTTGAAGGTGTACGTAGAACTAATCAAATCATCTTAGGCACATTTTCTTGAATTATCCTCCATGTATGGTTTTTGTTCCTTCTTTCGCATGTATTGTTTTTTAAATGACCTCACGTCCATCATAACTTCTAACTTCTGGCATTTCTACAACACTCCTCATAGAAATATGCAGGAATTTAGAAGTCTAGTATTCACTCCCATATAATGTTGCTTCAATCGACCTTATAAACTTCTTACTTTATTAATTGAAAGAACTTTTTTGTGGAACTAGGCTTTCAGGAGTTGGAACTTAGAAAAAAAAGAAAAAGATATTGAGGATTTCATTTTCTCTCAATTAATTGTCTAGTTTATGTGAGGGATGAATTTTGCAATCTGAAAGGTTGTTCGATATGACCAGTCATGTGGTATTTCTCCCATAGCATAATCATTGGCATTTCTTAAAATTTCTCTGTTGGATGCAATCTGGATTGTTTTCTCTTCTTGTGAACTTGAGCAAAAGGAGATTCTTTTAATGTTCATAGGTGCTTTTTCAGTTATAGTAACTATAAAGGCATGATAAGATGGATTAGTGAATGAGACATAACATGAAACGTAGGATACATCCCTTCTAATATGCTACATTCCTCAACTTAACTACCTAATACAATGGTTGTTTGTTCTTCCAGGTACTATGGGGGATGGGCAGCACCTCAGATATACTTCCTTGGATTTGCTGGAGTAATCAAGTTTGGCAACATTCGTATTGGTGGCCTTTCTGGAATTTATAAATCACACCATTACAATATGGGTATGTTAGTCCTAGCAAATACTACCTGGATTTGTATATTTACATTTTTATTGTTGATGTGTTAGTGAAAGTAAACTTGTGGGTATTGTCAAATGCAAGTTGTACTGGTTGGCTAACTCACTCTACCTAGCTCCTCCAGATTTGTTTTAGAGTATAAGTTCTAATAATTTGAAATTGAATTTAATGACTGCTATATGTGATAATTGCCTGATATTGGGCAGGGCACTATGAGAAGCTGCCTTATAGTGAACGGGATATTCGATCGATATATCATGTTCGCGAGTATGATGTCCACAAACTCTTGCAAATTGAGGAACCAATTGATATCTTTCTTTCACATGACTGGCCTGTGGGCATCACTGACGGTGGAAACTTAAAAGCTCTTCTTCGTCAAAAGCCTTTCTTTGAGCAAGAGGTAATATTGAGCGGGTTCACTTTTTCCATGGCTGATTATACCTTGTTAGATAAAGTCCAATACACAAATCTGCTTATCCTATTGGAAAATACCACACAACAATTTTTACACCTCAGTCCTAAACAAGTTGGAGTAGGCTATTTGAATCTCCATTTCTTCATAAGCTCATATTTTATCATCGTATTAAATAAAATAAAAGTGAAAAATAAGTAAAATATATATAGATCAACTAAATTAGCGCTGGTGTATGTTCAGAACCCATGCTTGTTGGATGTTCCACATATATTTACAAGAATTTGACAGTCCATTAATGATGGATGATGATCCTGTCTACCCTCTTCCATATTCCATCTCTATGTCCCTTCCATTACACCGTGTAAAACTTGGTCGTGTGAAATCCAGCATCCCACATTCTCCTATTCTTGAAATAACATCGCTTTTCTCCCATCTGTGTAGTCTGCCTCCTTTCTTTTCATCAGTATCCACTGTTGCATTAAAATACCAGTAATACATCAAGGATCTACATTCAAGTTTCGATCTCTCAAGGTATCCTGCAGTGGTAGTCTCTGAATTTTTTCTCTGTCTTGGCATATACCAGAGTCATCCAAAAAGGCTCATCAGCTCTCTTGAAACTCATTTTACGTGATGTCACTGGATCCTTCCCTTCTTACTCATTCTGTGAGATTTGTGGTGCAAAGGCATTAATAGGCTCCTCATCATCAGTGGAATTGCACTCTTCATCCTCCATATCATAAATGTGAATCTCCTCGGCTGTCTTATGAGTTATATTCACTAGAATCCTTTCTAATTGTTTGGGTTCTCAGGGGTGTTTTGTGTAGGGCTCCTTCAGTAGGTATGCTGATGGTGTGCTTGTTCTTCCTTCCATATTTCTTATGGCTAGATTCAGTCTTTCGACCCTCTTGCATAATTATTTATTGGCTGTGTCTCATTGGGATCCTTAAAAACAACCGTCTGCTACATAATCTGTGCTGGGGCTTCAGAAATGAACCCTGAAGTCAGTTTCGTGGACTTCCCTGCTCATGCTATTTTTAGTGCTGTTGCTAAAAATTGAAGGTAGAAGGTATCAAACTCTCAACATTTTTATATAAGTTACCAGCGAAACCTTTGATCCTAAAATTCTATTGGTGTCTAACGCTAAAAAAGGAGAATTATTTATTAATCCTCAATGAGGTCAGTATGAATACACCTCAAAAAATGAGGATTTTTTAGGTGAGTTGTTGAAATATATTTGAATGATGTTTTATTGATATAGTTGAAATTTTGTTTTCTAAAATGATATTGTTTTTATGATGCATCTGTTTCACCTTTAAAATTTCAACACCACTTACAAAAAGTCCTGCATCTGTCCTTGTCAACGGTAACACATGCAGGTTCACCACACTGAACTGTGTCGTATCAAATTCATAACCTTTTACATTGTTGTCCTGAAGATCCCATCAGATTGACTTAGTTCTATGGGATGGGCACTTGATAGCCTCAAAACTTGGTTGTGCTGAGTTACAGACATATGCACCTTATAACAAATATCTGCGAGTGCTTCTGCTATTCTATATCTCTGTGATTGCCCATTGAATTAGAAGGTCATAGCACATGAGCAATCTTGGATTGTGAATTACATGTGGCCATTACTAGGATGATAAGTACCTCTTTGTACTGCTAAATAGATAAAGGTTCACATAAGTTGCTCTTAAAAACTGAATGTTTAAGTGTAACTGTTTGGAGTTTTGGGAAGACACCAAGTGTGAGGTTGTGCTATGTTTACATTGGAAAAGGATTTGCTCGGAGTTGGGCCAAGTATCTTTCCATGGCTAAGATTAGATTGTCTTAGCTAATCTAATTATCTCGCCACACCCTTTGATGATTATCCTTTTGCTCCCCCCGGCACCCTTTGACTTGGCATGGTGTTCAAGAAAAAAAAATGATGACTTTTGAAACTTGTGGTCTAAAACAATCCTTAGATATTTGTGGTGGTTGAGATTCATTTCATGAAGGGTAATAGTGGAATTTTAAAGTTAAACTGTTTTTAATTATAGTAAGATGACATTCTTTCTGGGATGGACTGAAAAAGAAAATGTGCCACATAAAATGGGAGAGAGGGAGTAATTTTTTTTTCAAGAACTCAATCACAAACAATATCAACATTCGTAACGTATCTTAACTTTGTAAGATGAGGGTCTTCCGGAAACAACCTCTCATTTCTATGAGGTAGTGGTAAGGTCTGCGTACATTTTACCATCCCCAGACCCCACTTGTGGTATTCCACTAGGTATGTTGTTGGTCTTGTTGCTGCTGCTAGGTGGATCTGTTTTCTCCATGCTTGGTGTTTTTTTCCTGTTGGCAATCTTGGCGGTCCCTTAGCTGAGGTGTCTTCTCTGTCAGATTCATCAATCTAGATTAACTGTTGGAAGGAGTTTTTTAAAAGGAACTGGAGGTCCAATTACCACAACTATAGAAGATTGCACTTGCCCAACCTGTTTTCCTGCTGAGAGTGTAGTCCTTGAAGTGTGATCACCATCACGGAGTTGTTCTCCAGAATCTTTTGAATCTCCTCATTGGCCTTGTCTACTTCTGCTGATCTATCTTATTAGAGCTAGGCTTGGCACCCATTTCTTCTTCTTTATTTCCATGTTAGCTATAAGCTCCTTTTGAATTCTTAATTCTTAATAGCAGGAGGATTCAGTTGTACAAGATAAGTAATTGTGTAGTGCATTTTATCATGTGCAAGTTTTTCAGCTTCCTACTAAGTCTTGCATAGTGGGCAGGTTAAGGTAGTCAGTTTTTGATGATGTGCCTTTGTTGAGGTGTACTTGGTTGGAGTAAGTGCTTTACCACTATAGCAACCTCAGTGTCTCACTTGTTTTCTTCCCCTTCACATTTAATTTGACAACTCCTTGGTCTAATATTGTTATCCTTTGAGTTTCTGTGAAGTTTAGTTCTCTTCAGTAAGAACATATCTACATATCTGTTATGTTCACAGAAATTGTGTTTGTCATTTTGTAGTTTGTATCTTTTGAAACCATAAGTAACACACACGTGTTTGTAGATTTCTTTAATTGCTTTGTCCTCGTGTCATATTCGTCTACTGAAATGTAGTAATATATTCGTTTCATTTTTCCGGCCCCTTTATGCTCTGATAATTTAAGATATGTACTCTTTTAGATTCAAGAAGGAACTCTGGGAAGCAAACCTGCTGCAGAATTACTGGGAAAGTTGAGGCCTCCTTATTGGTTTTCTGCACATCTACACTGCAAATTTGCTGCTTTAGTTCAGCATGAGAAGGATGGTCGTTCCACAAAGTTTCTTGCCCTTGATAAGTGCCTCCCAGGAAGAAAGTTTTTGCAGGTATTTCTTTGCACCTTGTTGTTTACTGAGTCAAGACCTTCTTTATAGTTTGTACATAAAGTTAAGGCTGAACACATACACAACACTTGAACTTGTCGGAATTTTTCATTTAGACACCTAACCTAAGCTTATAACCTATTGATATTACATCTAATATCAAAATGTGCCTATCAAACGCTCATTGATGATGTGGCTAGTTCTGTGTTTATCACCTGAACTTGAGTGCGTGATTGCCGGAAAAATAGAGTTTTGCTGGAAAATTGACTTCTGGCCATTTTTCCCAATGTTTCTTGTACGTTTCATGAGGAGAAGAAATACACCAGCAAGTGATTTTTATGAGAACGGCTCTAGAACAATAATACATGCTTTTAAATTTCTTTCTTCTTCAGATTCAATTGAAATCGCATCTTCCATAGTGCTGGCCATCAGACTCCTTCCTCTTATGCTATTCTTTTACCCCAAAAATCCTTCACTCAAAGTCTTTGAACACTGAGTTGTATAACCTCACAAATTTGGAATCTCTTGGACTTCACCAGAAAATATTATCAGGCGAGATCTAAATTTATGTTTTTCCTCAATATCATTCTGCCAAATCTAGGAATGCCTTCATGACCCAACTTTGATTTTCTTTCCTTTTTTCATGGGAACTTTCTTGATGCTTTAAATCTTTCTGCTTCTTGGAAAATAGCCTCATCGGAGAGGAGATTTACAGAAGTCTTTTCAGGTCAACTCAGTTTTATTTTGGCTTTTTATTATCTTTGCTGACATGTCATTTTATCTGTGGTTTTACTTTCGAAGTCGCATCAAGTGATTTTCACACACTTCAAGTTGTTTAGACTTGTGAATTAAGTGATCAATAGACACAATTTGACTTGAGTTGAAGTGTTCAATAGGTATAAATCTTAGTGAAAAAGTTTAAATAAAAAGAAGGGGAAAAGTTGAAGGGACCGCATATGTATCCGGCCTAAATTAATGTTGTGTTACTCACTGGATTTTATAGGTTATTGAAATTGAGTCCGGACCAGGACCTCATGAATTAA
>JAPFFP010000098.1:6220623-6235654 GCA_026153255.1 Solanum medicagineum
AAAATTTCACAAATAGGAAGTTTCGAATCCAATTTGGATATTATAAAGGATTACCAGATATAACACAAAATTTCTCCACCTATTCCTTCTAGTCGAGCCTGCATGAAATGTCATATTTTTTGGTCAGAATATCCACAGTAATGTCTCTATTAGATTCTCTGCTCGAATTAAGGGAAAGGTCAATTCAATTCTCGATGGAGCTTACAATATGCTGAAATTAGGGGTGAAAAAAAATCAAATCGAAAATCGAATCAAACCGCAAACCGAGTCAACCCGAGAGGAAAACCTCGATTAATGGTTTAGTTTGACTTGGTTTGGTATTGGAAAAAAAATCCGACTATATTTGATTTGGTTTGATTTTAACTTTAAAAAATCAACCCGAGACTAAACCAATCCGACATTATATATATATATGCATACATATTATTTACCCTTTTAACATATTATTTCAAATTTGACTTACAATTTTGGATGGTCTAATAAAGGCTATAGTCCACAGATATTAGTAGGGATAATTACCTTTTTGAGTTTTTTATAGAATATTTACTATTTTTAAATATATTTTTATTTATTATCTAGAAATACCATATTTAGAAAATATTTATCATCTATAGCAATTGTACTATGTATTAAAAGTGAATTATATATGTAATATATATGTATTATAAATGTATTATATTTACTTGGGTAAAAAAACTGTATCATGTGTTAAAAATGAATTATACATGTAATATAGATGTATTATACTATGTATAAAAATCAATTTTGTATGCAATATAGATGTATTGCAAGTGTTTTAAAATGCATTAAACTTATTTTGATTAAAAAAAATCTAAAATATATATTTAAAGTGAATTATACATGTATTAAGATAAATATAAAGCTATAAAGGGTAAATAATTTTTAAATATGGTATATTTAGGTAAGTTTTCCATATTAGTAACTCTAAAGCACAAATTAAAAATCAAATCAATACTAATACTAGCAAATAATAATAATAATCTAATACTAAGAGTGATAATAATAATAAATATTTATTATTTGTTCTTTAGTTTTACATTGGATTAGATAATTAAAATACATAACCTAATTTTAATTTTTTTTAATGTTTACTCATATACTTAATAAGTACTTATCACTCTTATATATTTTAGCATGATTTAGTACTTTAAAGTTATGGTATTTCCATTATGACTTATTTTAGCATGATTTGGTAATTTAAAATTAGGATTTGCAATATTTATTTTATGTGATCTTATTATTTTATTTTGTTGAATATTTTTGTGTCTTCACTAATATCATATTGTGTTTTCTTTAAAAAAAGCATCCTAGATTTGTGTATTTTGGTAAAGACTAAAGAAATATTTGAATTTTAATTATATGTTTTTATAAATACTTTATCAAAATATCCCCAAAAAAAAAAAAACTTGAAAACACGAGATTTTGAAAAAAGTCCAAAATTTTGAGAATTCGAAAAAAAATCCGAGAAATCCGAAAACCCGAGAAACCCGAAAAACTATGAAATAACCCGAGGTTGAAAAACTCGAGTTTTATTAGTTTGGTTTGATTTGTATATTAAAAAATTTGACACAAATAATTTAATTTGGTATTTAAAAAATCCAAACCAACCCAATCTATGTACACCCACATGTTTGGATTATTATGGTATCCTTCAAGTCCATCTTCAGCCACCGGTAATCACTCAAAAAACTTAAAATAAGGCTACCTCCAGTTCCATATAAATAGAACTAGTATAAATAGAGTATGGGATATCACACGTGGTAGGTCAAGAGTTGGCTTAGGATCACTTGTGACTAGGGGTGTTCATAGTTCTATTTGAATCGGTTATTTGGTTAAAATTATAATCAAATCAATTTAGTCGATTTTTAAATTTTTAAAACCAAACTAAACCAAATTAAAAAAATAATCGTTAGCTTGGTTCTTGTCGGTTTGGATTGGTTTGGTTTATTTTTTTGGTTATTTTTCGATTTAAAAGTAATATGTTTGTTGAGGGCATACACATCTCGATAGGCACAAACATCTAGTACATGAATAATCCACAAAAGGCTACTATGGATTCAATTAAGCAATACCACTAGAGTTATTATTATAGGAACAAAGTAATTTAGTTAAGCAATACTAAAGTTATTATACACGTATAAAATGATTAAGTTGAACAATACTAAATTCATTATACACCAAAGATCAAATTTCCATAAAAAAATCCAAGTTCAACAATCAAATAACTATCCAGGGAAGGTGCTATAAGAAAATCATACTCCAAAATATTAACAAGTAAATCTTCAAATATAAATAGTAAAGTTAAAGATTTAAATTAATTAAAATATAAAAAAAATATTTATATATTATTTATGAATACTATACAAACAATTATAACATTTATATATATACTTATTTGCTTCGATTTGATTATTTTTACGGATTTTTTTGATAAAACCAAAACCAAACCAAATAGTATCAATTTTTAAAATTTAAAAACCAACCATAACCTAATCAAATCAAATATTAAATTTTTAATCGATTTGGTTCGAATTGCAGTTCAATTTGATTATTCAACCATAACTATAAACAGTCCTACTTGTGACATTAAGTATTGTATTCCGACTAAGCGATAGTATCAATTAGAACCAAAATCTTTAAAATTATCAATAACTAATCTAGAATTTCCACCAAATGTTTTAAAACTTGAATGCAAACTTGTGAAAAAAAGTATCACGCACGTGCATACTTCCATAATTGAAAGATAGGTACATACATCCCTGTCCATTGGACAAAAATTCTCCTTTTTTTTCATGACAAAAAGAACTCACAGTTGTTGTAAACCCCCGTTTCTATGCAATAGCTTACAAACCTAAAAATTCTCCATCTTCATAAAATTAAAATAAATAAATATTTTCTAGAAAAAAATTTCCATAAAAAACATTTGCCTTCATACCAAACACTCCCTTCGTTAAAAAAGTTACCTTACCCAATACAACTGTCTCATATTGTAAATTTGTTTCTAGATTGGAGGCTGTTGACGTGTATTTGGATATGCCAAACTCTGGTTACAAGTAAAATACTCTGAAAAACCAAAAATGAACTTATATAGCAGAGGGTTACTGGGTGCAATTCCTAGAGAAGAAATCAGAAAATATACTTCAACTAGAAAATATTTTGTAGAATATTGTCATTACCTTATGAATTGCAAGTAGACCGAGACCGTCAAGAGGCTTCGACTCCAAACTATCTAAAGTCTCATAATAAGACACTCTTGAGGATTTTATATCTGTACAAATAAGAAAGGCTAAACGGAAAACACATAAAAGACATTTTACATGTTTCTAAAATTATGGAGTCGAATAGAATAAAAATCAATAAATTTATTTTTTTGCTTTCCTGACCCTACTTCAGAGAGGAATTTTTGGGAACTATCCAGGAAGCTAATTGATGCTCCACTTCTTCCCAATTGTGCACTGTCCTAACCATGGGATGCCCATTAACTGACTCACTTTTAGACCATGGGTATGAATTTTCATAATCAAAAAGCAGAACCTTGATTCCAACCTCCGCGCACTCAATAGCATACCTTGGATTATCATCAATCAGAACATTTGCTCCCAAGGACCTGCCACAACCAGCCATCTAGAGTTAGTCAAACAATTATAGAATGTAACAATTCATAGTCTTCCACAGGTCTAAGAATACAATGTAGTGAGACAATAGTTTTCTAGCTCGATAAAAAAACATTTGGGTCAACAATCATCTGAAAATAGTAACATTATGTGAAAAAACTGAAAATGGGGTATTTAAGGTCAAACAACTTACAATAACAAGAGTTTTAAGTATTTAAGAGGCCTAAGGAAAACAAATATGATGAGACCGATGACACGGTAAGCAGCTAGCTAGATACAAAATAGATGGTTGCATCAATCTGCTGCCTTGTGACATTGTCTGAAATGGCAAGGCAGTGCAGAAAAACAGAAGAAAGAGAAAAATAATAGCAAAAAGCGGAAGGGTAATCGGTAACATATACCTGCAAATATCTGATTTGGCTATTGATTGCCCATTCAGTGCAAAGTGATTCCCAAAGTGCATATCCTGAAACAATCCAGGATAATGCCTCTCAATCCATTCAATTGTGTGATCTTTAATGGCATTTTGTCGGGACCTATCAAAACATTGGTCAAATTAGTTCCTAAGGAAATGCCCCATGCAAAAGGTATCAATTAACAGAAGCAACCGAAGGGTCCTCAAACTACATACGTCACAATTGATAGGTTACAGAATCTAGACAACTTTTGAAGAGTCTGTCGAGCACCGGGAATTGGATGGATTCCGGTCTTGAAATAGGAGGTCTTGAAGAATTCATGGACACGGATATCAGCTGCCACAATATTTATGTAAGGTTAAAAACAGAAAATGTTCAGTCACACATGCCGAGCAGGTTGGACCAAAAATGCATAACCTTGTGTAAATACACAAATATCACATCGAAAAACTAAATGAAACGCACTGAAGGATAAAAATCAAATTAATCTGATGCCATATGTTATTACAGCAATCCACACCCATGAAGTTTGCAGTTGTCATTACACTAAAAACAAACAGCAAACAGTCTGTTTATATCAATTTGAACAATTTGAATTGCCAATTGAAGTCTTTTCTGTAGTCAAAGTATTTTTTTTTCTTGGTTAGTCAAAGTATTATAAATGTCAATTGAAATGAAGAAGAGCAATAGAAGTAAGGGGCATGAAGCAAAGCCCGGCAAAACAATACATTCAGAAATCACCGCAAGAGAGATACTTGTTTGGAAGAGCCGAGGCAAGAAGAGCATACGCAGAAGTAGAATGCAAGAAGAGAAAAAAGAAGCAAGGTTGGAACCAAAACAGAGGAGGAAAAAGTGGCACATGAGAAGAAATAGAAGACAAAAAAGAAGAGTGCAGGAAGGAAGAAGCAATAGGAGACAGCAAAGCAAAAACTGCAGAAGATGAGATAGGCAAACTAACCCACAAGATGAAGAAAGCAAGATGGATAATTGTACTTATAGGCTGGAGTATAGACCAAACAGTTAAAAGTTGAATGCATTCAGAATGGAAGTCTAGATGGCAGACAGGCAAAGCCACAAAGGATGCAACTGAAATGACCAAAAGCCCTAATCCTCTCCTTTTCTTTAGCCCTTTTCAAGGGCAACATAGCTTAGAAAATGACACCAATTACAGTACACCACACTCAATGTCGATGTGCTTTGTTGCAATCACCTTTTCAGTTGTTTTGGGAGGGGGATTGTTAATCCCTTATATGTTAGCAAACTAACTTAAAGAGTGAAGAAATTTGTCTATGAAATCTTCCAAATACAGGGTCCTGCATCAAATAATATAGTGATCATAAAAAGGCAAGTTAAATTCCATAGTAGGTCATCTTTGACAGTTTTGAGCATTGCAGCAACATTACTTTCAAATCTAATTGGAAAAAGTGAGACTAAATTGAGACCGCAGAGACAATTTTATCAGCGGAAGGAACTTAGTCATAATAACATATCATAAAAAACAACAAAGCTTAGTCACATTTTTCCCGACAACAATGGTGTCCAATAATTCCACGGGGTACCTATTGTCTCCCACAAACACAATGGACTTTACATTACTCCCTTATATGCAATTACACTAACTTTTAGTGTGAAGAAATTTACCTATCAAATCTTCCAAATGCAGGGTCCTGGATATATAATATAGTGATCATGCAGGTAAGGTGATAAAAGAATGCCAAGACAGGTTTCACAGTAGGTCATCTTTGACAGAGTGCTTTGAGCCATTGCAGAAGCATTACTTTCAAATCTAATAGGAAAAAGAGAGACTAAAATGAGACCACAATGACAATTTTATCAATGGAAGGAACTTTTGGCCATAATAATATCAGGGAAAAATAGAGGAGCTTAGTCACATTTTTTTGTACGGTGAAATCCAACTATTCCATGGGATACCTGCTATCCCCACTGGTACCCAATAATTCTTGCCATTAAAGGTTAGGCGAATGGAAAAAAATCACCAATGGTTTTTTGCCTCTGCTGGATACTTTTTTCAAAGACCTTGTATAAATGGCGGAAGACATAAACCTTAGCCACCCTCTACTAGGATTTGAACCCTGTTCTCCAAGTTTTCCCCTAAATTGACTGCTAGGAAACACTCTTGGGTGCAACTTTGTAGTAATATTATGACCAAAATAAAATAAATCTCACTTAAGCTAAACTGTACCCTAAATGTCAGCACCACATTATCACAAAGATCACAAATAAGACATGTCAAATGCCTCCAACCTGAAATGGATAAATAAAAGGAGAAAAAAAGGCCGGAGAACACCTTGAAAGAGCTGCTTCTACCTAAATAACTCAACTGAAAGGAAAGACCCAATAATACCTTCATCTCTTGAGCACTTCCATATCTGCAGTTATTAGAGAAAAGGTAGCTTCTCAGAAAAGCACAAAGTGCAGGAGAAGGAATATAGTAAGGCAACCAAACAAGTGATAGCACCTCAGGTACGACAGCATTTCATAAATTTCACTACCATTTCTTTGTTTACCAGTTTAACTCTTCTGCCAAGTAAAAGTGGATTAATTATTAATCCTAATTTGCACTCAAGTAAAAGACCATTTGCAAAAAAAAAGCCAATAAACATACACAAAAGTCTACTTACAAAAACAAGAAAAAAAACAGAACCCAAAATGACCCTACTACCAAGATACACAATGCCTAGCAACAAACCTATCTTCCTAGATCCAAATTAAAACATTTTTCCTAGACTACTTCCAACTACCATAATTTAAACCACACTTTATAAGTCTTAACTCAGGCTGTTATCTTGTACTTGATCTCCTTTTGTTCTCTTACACAGTCTTCTAGCCACCTTATATCAATTTGTCATGACTCCTTGCCTATCTTCACTTCCACCCCAAGAGACTTCCAAAGTTGTCTAATATCAGTCATTATGTCTTTTGCATTCTTTTCCACTACAATTAAGGATATTGTCAAACCATGTAATCCAACTTCATATTTGACCCACTTCCAAACCATCCTTGCTGCTCCATCATAACCAGTACCAGAATCCAAATAACTACTTGGTCATCTTAAGTGTGCCGAGCATCTTGAACATCTGCCCTCATGTTGAATTGTTATTCATCTCCGATTACCTTCTCCTTCTACTGAGGCAACAAATTAAGCCCCTTAAATTTCATACTGTTTTAGAGCCTTCTTTGCTTCTCGCATCTATCAATTTTGAATGGAAAAAGAGGGAGAAGCAATCCCACCATCACAAAGGACGGAGAATGGGATTGAACTCTTAATTTTTTATTTATAAAGAAGGATTGAACTCTCAATTTAAGCTTCAACATGATAGAGTATCTTCTCATCCATCTGTTCTATAAAAAGTTCTCCTCCCCTTTTTTTCAACTTCATCAAATTGTGTCCACTTCCCAAAAAGATGTAATACTACAAAATAATAAATCATGTGGCATCTACTTTTACTTAATATAACTATTCCTTGTGCTCATTTGCCGGTCACACTAGGCTTGTCTAGTGCGGGTTACCTCTCATGTGGGGTTTGAGAGCTATTGCATAGGAGCGTGGGTTTACCCTGTGCACACCCAAAGGGTAGCAGCTGCGGGTTCCCCTTGTCATAAAAAAAATCCTTGTGTTCATACATTAGACCAGAGAGATTTAGCACTCCAACGTTTCTTTGATTTTACTTTTGTGACAAAAAAACAGAAGTAACCAAATTGTTCATTTCCCATATCCAATAGTAAATAGATCACATTTTACTCTTCTTCTAAATTGGGAAGGGGAGGGCATTTTCTATTCTCATCACTCCCAACAAATGAGCGGAAGATATTTGTAAAACCATTCCAGAGAGCTGAATTTATAGTTATAACAATAATCAAAGGTGAAAAGCACCAAAAGCCATAGTCTTCTTGTGAGATACCAAACAATATGCAACACAGCTGATAAGCATGATACCTTGAAGAATTCATATACATGATACTCAGACACCGAGTGGTATGACGAGTAACGATCTGCAACAAATTCGTTGAGAGCTGAAACAAAGTTTCCAAGGACTGCAAACCAACAAATAATACAGATAAGGATGACAGGAGAGAGCACACAATCAATTCATATGTTAGAGACGTAACACAAATTTCTAAAAAATAAGAATTACAAGGAAAAGATAGTGAAAGAATGATCAGAACTGCCAACATTCTGTGAATAGGACAGGCAACCTTGTAATAATATGTGTTTTAGATAAGCATGACTACAGAACTAAGCAAAAATGTCGATAATGTACTTTAAGGCGGAGCCAAGATTCTCAAGAAGGGGACTTGAAAATATAAGAAGGAAAGACACAAAGAGGCCAAAAGGAGTTCATCATCTAGTATATATAGGTAAAAAAGATAATTTTAACCATTCACAAATAGTGTAAATTTTAGCCGAAGGTGAACCCCTGGGACCTTGCTGGCTCCAACCCTGGTTGCAGGCATGAACCACAATTGTAACAACCCTGAATTGGAAGGGAAAGTTTTGTTTGAAATACCTTCATCAACATCAACAGCTACAACGATTTTGTCGTGTAAATCTTGATTAAAGAATCCAGCAGAGCTTCCTCTGTGACATGGGTTGTTGTTATTGTCAGAAGGCTTAGTAGCACTACTAGTGCTAGCTTCATGATCATCGTCATGTAGCAAGAGCGGATGGGGTGGAACAAAAACCTGAAATCCATTCATGTACTTGTTGTTGTTACCCGCACAACTTATATTGGAATCATTAGAAGAAGAGCAGTCCCAAAGCCTGGCATTGTTAAAAGGGTATTTTCCTCCACCACCATGTGAATCAATGGAGATAGATAAAAACTTGACACATGACAAAATCTGATTATAACCCTTGTTGTATAATACAAAGGAATCTTTGGGTCCAACCGAAAAGGTAGATGATGTAAAGGCCATTAAAGAATGAATCCACCAGCTTTGATTGTGAATCGTATATAAACGCTGCACGCACCTTCCCCTGCTTATCATAACGATACTAAGCACATCTAGCAAAAAAGAACGAAAACACCAAATAATGTCCTTGTAGTTTTACTTCCCAACAGCTTCAATGTCCTCAAAAATGGCATATGTATTTTTATCAACTGCAAATTAAATCCCAAAAGAAACCAAACACAATTACATGTCTAACAACGATGGAGTTGCAAAATTATAGGTAGAGAAGGATCCAGCCCTAATATCCAGGGAACGCACCAATAGCCCTAGATCTGATTATGAGTTATATTAAATGGTAAGATAGGATAAAAATTCTCCATGTTCCTGAAGGGCCAATTCTTAATTGAAATTACGGGGGCTTTCCAATCTAATTCAAAGGTTCAGTCATTATATAATAAATTAATAATATAAAATTTATCCGGTTATTCGGATCGAGCTAATGTTATAAATGAGTTTTGAGAGGAGAAATAATTTTTCATCCAGGCTTTACTCAATTTTATGGACTATTTAATTTTTTTAAAAGAAAATAATATTTACACTTGCTGAAATTAATTGTCATCTAATTTTAAAAATTAATTATTGTCAAATTTAGAAAATTAGTTATTGTCAACTTTATTTTAATCTTTGTATTTTTATATGTGAAAATTTTATAATTAACATTTATTATTAGATTATAAGAGAAATTATTTTCTTTCAAATCCTAACGGTGTAAACTTAAATTGTATAACATTTTTTAAGTATAATAAAAAAAACTTAAAAATATTCAATCCGTAAATAATGGTTTATAATTGGTATAGTTTAAGGAGATTAAAACTGAACATATTTGACTTTCTTAACTTGTTCAAATCAGTTGCGTAAATTGTGATTATTTATTTTCTTGGAAATGCATTATTTACTTCCTTTTCTTTCCTTTAATTTTTTTTTAATTGGTGTACATTTTGTATGCACCCAAAAGAAAAATTCATTGATACTACTGAAGATGTTAGAAATTAGTTGATCAGTTAATTGATGCTTGGTTATGCTAGAGTTAGTTGAGTTAGTTGTGATTTAATTAGTTAAGAGTGATTAGAAATTATCCATAGAGTGCAAATACATAGTAAGAGATGTGGAGTTGCACATGTGTATATAAGCCTTGTACTGTTGATCTACAGAAATTAATCAGATGAAAACTTTCCCAAATCTGTCCTCTCTTATTCTTCTTCTTCTCTACGCTCCCATATCTTCCTCTACACGAAATTCACAAATCATAACATGGTATCAGAGCTAATAACAGATCCAAGAGGATCTAATTTTTGATTAGGCAACAGAAACCACTGAGGATCGACAGAGCTCGATGAAATGATAGTTGCAGACGCGACTCTGAGTCGACTAGGGTTTCGGTTGACACTGTTGATGCGATGGAGAAGAACAGAAATCATCCTCTGTATCTTCATCCATCGGATACTCCTGGGAACATTTTGACCTTAGTTCAGCTCACAGGAGCCGAAAATTATTCACTATGGAGCAGATCAATGCAGATTACTCTCCGGGCCAAAAGCAAATTGGGATTTGTTCTTGGAACATGTAAAAAATCTCATTACAAACCTGAATTGGAAGAGCAGTGGGAGAAATGCAATGCTTTTGTACTTGCATGGATCATGAACACCGTCTCCAAGGAGCTCTTGAGTGGGATTGTGTATACTTCCGATGCAGCAGCGGTCTAGGCCGATTTGAATGAGAGATTCAACAAAGTGGATGGATCTAGAAGTTATCAGCTCCATCGAGAAATTTGTACTTTGAATCAAGGTAACATGACTGTCTCATGCTATTTTACCAAGATGAGACTACTGTGGGATGAATTTGATGCCTTAGTACCCCCACCTACATGCAATTGTGAGAGATTCAAAGTATATGTTGATCATATTCAATATTTGCGTCTATTTGCCTTCTTAATGGGACTGAATGAGGTATATAGTCATGCCCATAGCCAAATCCTTATGATGAACCCTCTTCCCAATGTAAGTAGAGCATATGCAATGATTATGTCTGATGAAAGCCAACGTGTGGCTGCTGGATCTAAAACTGGTGAAATAAATGAGTCGATGGCAATGTATGCTGGAAAAGGAAATTGCTATGCAGGAGGAGGTTATGATTATCACAAAGGAAAGGCAATCCATGACAATGCAGGAAATAATAGTGGTCAGATGGCCCTCTATGCAGGGAGAGGAGGCAATGCAGGCAACTTTAACACTTACAAGCAGAAGAAGAATTTGTTCTGTGATTACTGTAAGATGAATTGCCATACTAAGGACATATGTTACAGACTTGTTGGATACCCAGCTGATTGGAAATTTAAGAAGAGACCAGGGCCTAATGTGGTGCAGAGTAACAGGATGCAGGCAAATCATGTATCCACTTCCAAAGATGAAGTGAATCTGAGGGATGAGTTTGCACCAGTTGATCTGATGAAAGAAAGGAACATGGAATCTGGTTCAGTTATTACACAACCCTTTTTCACTCCAGGACAATACAACAAGATTTTGCATATGCTAGAAAAGGAAGAAGCAAAATCAACCTCAGGCAGGGAAACAGATAATATTGCAGGTATGATAACCATGCCAACTGTTTTTTCTATAAATGGTGACATCACACAGGGAAGGATTGAGAATGGAAAAGGAGATTGGATAGTTGATTCAGGTGCTACTTGTCATATGACATACAAGTTGAATAAACTATCACATACATCTAGTTGTCTAAATAAAGTGGTACATTTACCTAATGGTGAGACTGCACCAGTGTCACACACTGGTTCTTATTGCAAAAACAGTGGAGATATGTTAAAAGATGTGTTGGTGGTCCCTACATTCAAACATAATTTGTTATCAGTGTCTAAATTAACAAGGCAATTGAATTGCTCAGTTAATTTTTTCCCTGAGTTTTTTGTACTTCAGGACCTCTCCAAGGGAAAGGTGAAGGGTATTGGTAAAGAGGTTGATGGGTTATATTACTTACCTGCTGCACTGCAATATGAAGAGAGGGACAATAGTCAAACAGTGTTGATGGCACATCATCCTGATGCAGATAGGCTGCTATGGCATAATAGATTAGGACATCCTTCCACAAGAGTATTACAACACATGTTCATAGATCACGATTTTAGCAACAGTGATGCATGTAGTGAGTGTTCTGTATGTCCACTGGCTAAACAGACTAGATTGTCTTTTCCTTTGAGTATGACTAGAGCACTAGCTGTGTTTGATTTGATACATCTTGATGTTTGGGGACCTTACAAGGTTACTACTTATAATGGTTTCAGATATTTTCTTACAATAGTTGATGACCATTCAAGAATGTGTTGGCTATATCTGATGAAATTGAAAAGTGATGTGTTTTCAGTCTTGAATTCCTTTCTGACATTAGTGAACAATCAGTTTAATAGGAAAGTTAAGAGAATAAGAACAGATAATGGCACCGAGCTTTTAACAGTGAATGCTCTGGTTTGCTAAAATCTCTTGGTATAATTCATGAAAGTAGCTGTCGATACACTCCACAACAAAATGGAGTGGCAGAAAGAAAATATAGACACATTCTTGAGGTGGCTAGAGCAATCAGATTTCAAGGTAACATCCCTATCAAGTTTTGGGGGAGTGTGTATTGTCTGCAGTATACTTGATTAACAGGCTGCCTACTCCAGTACTAAAGGGCAAATCTCCATATGAATTATTCCATGGTCACAGGGCAAACATTGATCACTTAAGAACTATAGGTTGCTTATGCTATGCAACCAAAAAGGCTAAACAGGATAAGTTCTCTCCCAGAGCTGATACATGTGTCTTGATGGGCTACTCATCAACTCAGATAGGATAATTGTTATACAATCTTGATCAAAAGAAGCTCATTATCAGCAGGGATGTTATGTTCAAAGAAGATATGTTCCCTTTCAGACAAACATTCAACAAACAGAAGCCACTGTTTCTTGCAAAGCAGATTACTGCACTAGATGATCTCCCTATATGTGATGAAGACAAAGAGTTGCCTGTACCTATCTCTGCAGCTGGTACAAACCTGAATGATGATTCTGCAACTATGCATGACAATCTACCAGAGTCAGAGAATGTATCTGATGAAAATGATGCTGCCCAACCTGATGATTACAATGTTACAGCTGAATTGATCACAAGAAGAGATAAGGAAGTTCCAACCAGAAAATCTATTAGAAATTCTCATCCTCCCATCTGGATGAAGGATTATGTCACTCCCACAACCAAAACTCATCATCACTCCCAGAGTAATTATGTTTCCTATGAGAACATATCATCCAAATACAAGACCTACTTGTCCATGTTCTCCACAGACATTGAGCCCAGAACTTTTGAAGAGGCAGCTAAGGATCCAAGGTGGATACAAGCTATAAAGCAGGAAGTACAGGCCTTAGAAGACAATGGCACCTGGCAGATAGTCAAACTACCTGAAGGAAAGAGTATTGTTGGTTGCAAATGGGTGTACAAGATCAAGTACAAAGTTGATGGTCAAGTTGAAAGATTTAAGGCCAGATCAGTTGCCAAAGGATACAGTCAAACAGAGGGAATTGACTATCAAGAGACATTTTCTCCAGTTGTGAAAATGACAACAGTCAGGTCTATAATAGCCTTGGCTGCCACTCAAAATTGGAACATATATCAGATGGATGTCTACAATGCTTTTCTACAAGGAGACCTGCTTGAAGAGGTATACATGGAGCTGCCCAAAGGTTTCTACAATGCTGAGAAAGGAAGAAATCTTGTTTGCAAGTTAGTGAAATCCCTTTATGGACTCAAGCAAGCCTTAAGGCAGTGGAATGCCCAATTGACTGAGGCACTACTGCACTCAGGCTATTCACAAAGCCACTTGGACTACTCACTATTTATAAAGAAAATAAATGGTAAGATGGTGGTAGTCTTGGTGTATGTTGATGATTTGCTACTTACTGGAAATGATGCAGATTTGATAGAGGAGACCAAACATGTTTTACATAGTCACTTCAACATCAAAGATTTGGGAGAGCTTAAATACTTCTTGGGAATTGAATTCATGAGTTCAAACAAAGGCATACTGATGAATCAGAGAAAATATGCATTGGAACTGGTGGCTGAAGCAGGACTGGGTAATGCCAAGGCTAGCATGACACCATTAGACTGCAATCAAAGGCTTACTAGTGCAGAAAACAGTGCAGACAGTGTATATGAAGACATTCCAAGTTATCAAAGATTGGTAGGAAAACTGCTTTACCTCACCATTACTAGGCCAGATATAGCTTTTGTTGTGCAACTACTGAGTCAATTCATGCAAAAACCCACAGTAACACATTGGAGGGCTGCATTGAGAGTGATTAAGTATGTCAAGATGGCGCCTGGAAAAGGATTACTGATGAGCTCCAGTCATCAGCCTCAGCTGAAAGGATTTTGTGATGTAGATTGGGCTGCATGCCCTAGCACAAGGAGATCAATCACTGGGTTTGTGTTAAAATTTGGTGATTCTCTCATCTCCTGGAGATCTAAGAAGCAACCTACAGTGGCTAGAAGCTCCACAGAGGCAGAGTACAGGAGCCTAGCAGCACTGACAGCTGAAATTGTGTGGGTTACCAGGTTATTCAAGGAGTTGGATGTGGACTTAGCAGAACCAGCCTTCATTTTCTGTGACAACAAGTTTGCATTACAGATTGCTGCCAACCCAGTCTTCCACGAGTGCACCAAACACATCGAAATCGATTGTCACTTCATTAGAGAGAAGATACAGCAAGGCCTCATGAAGACCTTTTACATAAACACTAGAGACCAGCAGGCAGACCTGCTTACAAAGGCTTTGGGGAGGACATAACATGACTTCTTATTGAGCAAGCTTGGGTTATTGAATGTTTTCAATATATCCAGCTTGAGGGGGAGTATTGAAGATGTTAGAAATTAGTTGATCGGTTAATTGATGCTTGGTTATGTTAGAGTTAGTTGAGTTAGTTGTGATTTAATTAGTTAAAGAGTGATTAGAAATTAT
>JAPFFP010000098.1:6274693-6285642 GCA_026153255.1 Solanum medicagineum
CCTCTTCATCTATGGTGCAATGAGCTTTTCAGAAACATTTGGGATGTGTACGGGGCTTTTTTTTTTAAGCGCATAGCAGTCTTACGTACGTTTCGATGGTCAGGATCTGGGTAAGGAAAGGGGGAAATGTGCCTGTTTCAATGGTGGTAGAAAGGGGGCAGGGGTGGGGTGGTGGGAAGGGGGAAATCTTTGGGGTCTGGTTATCACCAAAATTTTTTCCTGAAATTGTGAAAGGGGATCTGAGTGAGGGATAGAAGAGGAGACAAGGAGGAGATGGGGAGAAAGAAGGGGGAGGAAGCTCTTTCGTTAAGATTGCAGGTCTGAGGTGCCGGTTCCATGGTTGGTAGGTCAATAACGACTACTCCAGGGGACTTCGTCGGGCATTTTGAATTGGGATAAGGTAGGATTTCTTAGAGGGGAAGGAAAAGTCGGTTATGCCCCTGGATTAGTCAATTAATATGGAGAAAGAATTGGACCAATTCACTAATATTAATGGACCGGTTCATTTTCCCCAAAGACCCAGACTGCCTGTTCCTTTAAAAGGAATCGATTTTCTAGAGATCCTCAATGTGGCTTCTCCCCCATGAGAAACCCAGCTCACAAGACCTCAAAAATTTCTAGCTAACGCTCATGCGAGTCGAAAAATTGAGAGGGCCCCGTGCGATGAAGAGAGATACTCAGGCTGGGAGAGAAACCCTGCGACCTGAAGTTGCCATGGGAGGCGATCTCAATCGCCAGAATTATGTTGCTGGAAAGTCAATTTCTGACAAGTTTGGGGCTAATGAGGCTCGAAATCAGGGTAGTCTGGAATTTGGGGGTTTGACTCTTGTTTCCAAGGGGAATTGTGGTCTGTCCAAATAAAATTGCCTCTCTGGCAGTCGTTTTTCTTCTACTGTCCGGGAAGGTGGGACCCAATTTCCGTGGGGGTTGAAAGAGAAGTCCCATTTTAGATTTCCAATTTCCTGCTGTGATTTTGTGGTTGAATCCTCTCAAGCTGGTTGTTTGGGGTCGGATAAGTCTTGTTCGGACACAAAAGCATTGAAAAACGATGTGAAGGGGGGGAATATGTTTGTGGCAGATTCTCAACAGGAAGTTTATCCATTTTGGGGTGGATTGATTGGTGAGACAGTTTTCTAAATGAGTGGAAGAGAGGTAGCTTAATTTTGGGAAATTTTCAAGGGGTGCCTTTTGAAGTTATTGAAGGGCAGGTCATTGATCTCTTGATTAGTGTTGGTACGGAGGCTAGAGGGGAAGCAAAGTTGAGGATAAAGAGATGTCGAAGAAAAAAAGTTACCCACAAAGTAGCATATTATGGTGGTGGTGGGTCTGCTTTTGGCATACGGGAGGAGAAATAAGGGCATGCATAAGGAACATTAGGGGGTCTAGTGGAGTTATCGTATTTTGTTATTTGGATTATAGTTGTTTTATGGATTTTGAAATCATTAGTTGGAATGTGGGGGAGGGGGATAAATGATCCCAAAAATTGTATGAGCAGGTTTAGGTAATTAAGGCCAATGTTATTTGTATCAAGAGACAAAATACAGACTTTGACGGATGAGAATTATAATGAGTATGTGGGGAGGGAGGTGGGTAAAATATAGTTAGATCCTTGTACATGGGAACACAGTAGGAATTTTAGTTCTATGGGATGATAGGAAGTTGGAGGATATGGAGGTTTTTAAGGGGCAGTTCATGATCGGGGTATGATTTAGAAACATTGTGAATGGAGTGGAATGAGGTTTTGGGGGGGTGTGTGGCCCTGTAGGGGAAGGGTCTAAAGTTGCTTTTTGGGGAGAAGAAGGGGCATGTATGGAGGGGTAGGAAATTCCTTGGATGTTGGGGAAGGGGGCTTAATACCATAAGATTCTCGGAGGAATTGCTAGGGTGTAGGGTAATGTCCAAGGCTATAGATTAGTTCTTAGAGTTTGTAGATATTAATCTCCTTATTGATTTAATTCCTAGTATAGGGCCTCTTGTCAAAGGGAATTGTCTGCTCAGCAAGTTAGGGGGGCAATGGTGATGGGACTTTTTGGGATTTAAGGTTTCAGAGAAATTTGTAGGATTGGGAAGTGAATGAGCTTGAGAGATTGCTAGCTTTGTTTCACAAGCAATATGAGCCAATCAATCGACCCGATACTTTGAGTTAGAAGTTGAGAAATAACAAAGTGTTCTTTGTCAAGTCTTTCTATGAGAAGCTTCTGGCTAGGGCAAAGAATGATATGATTCGGTCTCTTGTTTCGATGAAAGCCTCAACGCTCGCGTTCTTGAGGAAACGTTTTTTACTATTTACCTTCGCCGGGAGCAAACTACCTAAGGTTCTGAGGAAGGTGTGCTTCTTCACATGGTTGGCGACTAGAGGGTGATATTGCCGACGGAGAATCTTAGAAAAAAGAAGCTTGTTTGCATAAGCTGGTGTTTCCTATATAAGGAGGCAGGCGAGGACGTGGATCTGATTTTGTTACATTGGAAATTATCCACGAGGTTATGGTGGGATAGTTTTAGTTGGCTTGGTGTGTCTTGGGTTATGCCAAATTCCATAAAGGACTTGATGTTCAGCTGGAAGAGTGGAGCTAGGAGAAGAAGGCACAAGGTCTGGAGTGTTACTCTTCTTGCTTTTTTGTGGGTCACTTGAAAGAGAGGAATAGTAGAGCTTTTGAAGGGGTGGAGATGAGCTTTGCTCAGTTGAGAGAAGCTCAGTTGAGAAATAGTCGAAGTAGTCTCTGATCTCTTTATGTTCTTTTGGTGCACCCATGTAGTTCTTGTTTGTATGGAAGTTGGGTGTCTTTTGGAGAGAACCATATTTTATAGGTCTCTCCTTTTCTGGTTTACCTCGATTATATGGCCATAATGGCCTTGCTATTATCAATGGAATCTTTTTCTTGACTAAAGAAAAAGATTCTTCAGCAGGTAAATTTGAAGCCAGATGGCTTGTTGTGTTCTTTTAAGCTTTCAGAAAATGATCAACTATGTTCCCTATCTAAGAAATGGTAACTATGTCCTGCCCCTGATTGTGTTGGAAATAGTTCATCTGTATTATCTTGTTTGTAGTTTAATTCCTTAATCAGAGGGTTGCATTTTCTCTGTGGTTAGCTTGTTGAGACTGAACATGTGACATGTCATGTCCATCTTAATTTCACGTCCATTACTAATGTTATGAACTCATTTGATGATATAAATAACTCTGTCATCAGGCATCTCTTACCTTTTTTCTCAATTTTTTTAAGAGTCTTTGTTTTACCAGTTGAAAGAATATCTTCAACTTAATACTCCCCTTGTCCCATTTTATATAACAGTACTTGACTGGGCACGGAGTATAAACATTATTTTGACTTGTCTATTATATTAGTAGTAGTGGCAGTGGCTATAAAAGTAGTGTTTGAAGGTTAGTCTGATATAGAACTTTAAAATTTGAATAGTGTAAGTAATCTTAAAAATTGTAGAGTTGTTGAAGAAGTGGTGAGACATCAACCCATTTGGGATGTCATAAAGTTTGCAGTGTTATATAATTTTGGATGAAGGGAGTAAAATGTTGCAGCTTGATTTCTCATGCAACAATTTTATAGAGGATTATTGTAGATTCTTCTATGGTTCTACCACCATTTTAGCTTCAAAAAAGTGTTGGACATCCTCCTTCAAATCCAAGTTTCTCCCTCATAGTTGTGATTTGTACTATGATATCAGATCTGTGCTTTTGTTGATTGTTTCATTAGTTGTGGCTTTATTGTTACAATTTGATAAGAAGGACACAATAATAAGGAAGAACACTGCCATGAATAACTATGCGCTCTGGCTGACTGGAAACCATACTACTGTAATTTTATTTAATTCCATTGAATTTCATCATCTCCACATGTAATTATAATTGCTCTCAGGAGTGCGTGACAGTAAGTGGTGAGAATAAATGTGATATGTCAGAAATGAAACTTGGGAGAGATGGCAAACTAGATGCTGTCTGGAGAGTTTCCTAACTTGAATAATTTCACTTCTATGACATTACTGGCTGTAAGATCAGTAAAACGTGTATGATATCATGGGAAAGGTTTCTAATTGGCATTTTCAAAATGCTTCTACATTTTCAGCTTCCTTTTTTGAGATGGAAGAGATCTGCTGTGGTTGCTGCAATGTGCATCTTTGCTGTACGAGCGGTGATAGTTCAGATAGCTTTTTATTTGCATATTCAGGTCTATGCTATTTCTACAATTCATGCTTTTCTTTTTCTGTTGCCCAAAGAGAATGTATAGAATAAAGTATTTACTGTGCCATATGAAGACCTAAATTTCAAATAATATGGATGTTAGAACAAGCATGATGTAATGGATAAGGACCCAAAAACCTTGTATCTGTTATTTGATGTTTAGACTTCATTTATAAGGACAAAAATGAGGGAGCGGGGGTGGGGTGGGGTGGGGTGAAGAAACAAATGAGGTGATTTGCCAGGTCATCTAGAAATATCTATTTGCTTGTGCATTCTTCCTAATCATCGCATTTAAAACTGTCCAAGGTTAACAAATACATATTTGTTTGTCAGTCTGTTAATATATATTCTTGTTGAATGAAAAAGAGATCAAATATCTGTTAAGTTGTGGATTACCTGAATCACCTTTCTGTTTGGTGCTCCTCTCATTTCCTGACACAAGTATTTCACTTTTCAGACTTATGTATACAGAAGACCAGCTGTCCTTTCAAGACCTTTGGTATTTGCAACAGCATTTATGAGTTTTTTCTCAGTTGTTATAGCGTTGTTCAAGGTAAATATATGCTCTCTAAACCTGATTACCTAAAAGATCATTTTTGTTTTAATCTTTATGAGGAAAAAACACTTATTTTGTGAGCCATAAGAAGATATTATTGCAAAGGGGAGGACTAGGTGTGGGAGGCTTACATAAGAAAGAAACTGGCATTGTGGGAAGATTCCAAAACCATGGAGAGTTCCCTTGGGAAGACTCTAGATTCCTATGGACTGTCTAAAAAACTTTCTTGGAAGGCCTTTTAGAATATTGTATGTAAAGACTTGTAGAGAGAGGAACCTACTTGTAAATATGGAAGGACTTGTGTAACAATTATTATTCTCTCTCTCTCTCTCTCATCAAGTGTACAATATAAGTTCTCTGTAGTACAAAGTTCCTGTTGGCAATGTTCTTGTGTTCTTTCTACAATTCTCTTAGCGTTTCCAAGTGTATTAGGCTGACTAAGCTAAGCAAGATCACGAGAAAGTTTTGCAAGAGCGTGAGCGAGTTGTCAAATGCCAGTCTAAGTCGATGAAAAACAGGTTAAAAAATGTACTAACAAGACAAACCCATTTCCAACTAGTAGATATTTCTGATGAGGATCTTTTTCAGCCATTGTGTCCTATTTTTAGCTAAGTCCACATTGGTCCAAAAAATTGTTTGGTCTTTTGAGACCACTTCCTTCTGTGATTTTAGGTCTACCTCATCACTTTTTGACACCTTCGCTCACTCCAGTTACACCCGTATAAACTGGTGCATCAGTATATCAATGCAAAACATGATCAAACCATCTCAAGTGACCCAATCAAAGAAAAAGGGAAGAAGAGAACTGCTAAATACTAGAATGAGCGACTCCCAATACCTTAAATAATCTGGAGCTTGTAAACTCCACTATCATATCATAGGTTGGTAGATTCAACTTCAGCACATCACTGATTTACCTTGGGGTGTCAAATGAGCGAGTTGGATTGAAATTGGAGATATTAAAATGAGTTCAAATAGAAACCAGGTTGGGTCATGACTCACCCAAAGTTACTTAGGGCTCAAATGGGCTAAAAATTGGGTTGGGTCATGGCCCACCCCAATTCGATTCGCTTAATCTTAATAAAACATATTGTTATTTACCTTTTATAACCACAATTTGAATATTAACTCAAGAAAATAAAAAAAAACTAGTTATAAATGGATAGATAAATCCTAGAAAATATAAAATGGGTAGTAACTTATACCTTCAGTATGGGAACATACATTACACTAATGCAAATAAAGAGCTAAACGGGTTGAAATTGGAGATCAAATTGGCTTAGTTGAAGAATCTTTTAAAATGGCTTAAAGCTTGAATGAGTTGAGATTCACTCAATTCAAATTATCTTGAGCCCAACCCATAAAATTTTTGGTGGCTCATCTATATTTGGGCTCATTTTGACACCCCTAATTGTTCCTATATTCTCTACCCAACTTTATCTGTTTGGGTAAAATTGATAATCTACCTCCTCTGGAAAAGTAAGCTGAACTCATGTTCTGATTTCTTTTTTTTTTTTTTGGTTGGGGGGACGGGGGCTCAAGTTATGATTTAAAACTGGCAGAATCTCGACCTTGGATTGAATTTTGAAATTAATTAAATCATGGGAGTGGTCACTTAAAGACAATTTGTATTTCATTGATGTTACATATTCAGACATTATCACCATTAGTCGGCCAGTCGCAGTGTAATACTTGAAAAGTGGCTAGAACACTGCATTGATGACATGCATACCTCAAATACTTTCTGGTTCTTTCAAGATTCTTTCTCTTGCCCAATGAGAGCTGCTGCCATCACTAAAGAACTAATTTCTCTCATGATGCTGGACTAATGTTGTGTTACCCAAAAGTGATCATAAATGAAAACTGAATATTTGAATTTACTTAAAGTCAAAGTAAGGCAACATTGTAAAAACCATTATAAAGTTTAGAAAACTAAATTTCTCTCTAGCCTCATAGCCTGAAATGTGATCATTTGTAGATATTTGCAATAAATCCAAGCTATAGAAAGTCATCCAACTTACATGATACTGTAGGACATACCTGATATTGTTGGTGACAAGATCTTTGGAATTCAATCTTTTACTGTTCGCTTGGGTCAAGAGAGGGTAAGTATGAAGTCAGTCTGGCAAACGATTTGAGGCATTTGTTCACTCTAATTCTGTTGTCTTTATACTTCACTATACTTGTTCACTTTTGGCAGGTCTTTTGGATTTGTATTGCACTACTTGAAATGGCTTATCTTGTTGCCATCGTTGTGGGTCTAGCATCTTCCAACACCTGGAGCAAATATTTTACTGTAATCCACCTTGAACTCTTATAATTGTTTCATAGAGAGATCGTTAATTATCAAAAAAAAAAAAAAAAAACAGAGCTTACATAAACAGATTGCTAAAGATGTGCTGTGACTGAAACAGTAACGACTAGATATAGTTTAAAGATGTCATCTCTTCTCTTGGAAACAGGCTCTCAGCCTCTCCGCCTCCAAGAATTAGGGGTAAAGTCTGGGTACACTCTACCCTCCTCAGACCCCATGTGAGAGGGGATTACACTAGGTATGCTGTTGTTGTTGTTGGTTCTCTGCCCTGCATGGTGGTATTTCTTCTGGCTTATATAACACGAGAAGTCCATAGAAGAGTAAACACAGCCAAACTAGACGTCCTCTTGCTCATCTTTCTGCATTGTCGTTTCAATATCAAGAAGTTTCATCTTTTGGATTTTTAACTTTCAGACGAAGCGAAGGAAGAATGTAATATTAGTTTGGTTGAAAAGGAAAATATCTCTCATCCTTTGCACATTAATCAATTATCAGCATTGGCTGAAGTCTGTTATCTCATTTTTACTTGGAAAAACAAACATGGGACATAAGTGGCAAATAATGACATCCTTGCCAGATCCTCCCAACAGAAATATAGCCAAATTTCGTTCCTTCTGTTATAAAGTCATTCCCACCAATCTATATTGCCTTTACCGATATCCTGTAGTGGGCATCTCCCCTTTTTGTTCTCCATCTTTCTGGAGTTGTGGGTTGTAAATTGAAGCAGCACTGTGGACTGTATTATCAAGGAGAGTTAAAAAAGGTAAACCTTTTCTTTCTCTGTCATTGTTTTTCCTCAATTCTCCATCTTAATTCCACTCTGTGTCCTACTTTCCTTGTTTGTTCTTACCTCTGAGTCTTAACTCTTTAACATCTTCCAGAAGTCGTGGTCTCAATAAGGCAGTGTATTGGGGCCTCAGTTCATTTATCTTTTTTATCTGAGATATCAGGCTACAAATTTTCACCAAATATAAGTTAATCAAAATAGGAAAGTTACCAAATGTTTCCAAGATATTGTTACTGAAGCAACAGTGAGTAACCTGCATATGATTATTGTGTAATAGGTTGGTGTTATGTTCAACATTTGAGCTTGCAAATGACCTGCACTGACATGTGTACTTATTTTTTTGCATTTGTCAGGTTCTGGGTCATTCTGCTTTGGCTCTTTTACTTTGGACTCGAGCCAAATCAGTTGACTTAAGTAAAAAAGCAGCAATAACATCCTTTTACATGTTCATATGGAAGGTAAGATTTCTCCCAGCTTTCTGGAAAATGCAACATAGTCATGGAAAATGCAACAAAGTCCTGCAAATTGCATGTCAGCTCGAAACTGTGGCATATTCATTAAGCAAGACAGTAAAATCTTTTCTAGCTTTATTGTTGCGTATGCCATATCTTTGGCTTTAAAACTAGTTTACCTTTGACTTCCCTGCACTTGCTCGAGTATAATGAAGTACAAAATGCTAGCTCTCATAGGTACATGCTTATATTCATCTGACAATTACAAAGTTTTTTGCACTTATTTAGTCTCTCAACTAGGTGCTCAGCATGACCTCTGTGTCCTATGATTGAACTTCATATTTGTTCTTCATTTTTGATATAATACTATATTCTTGTTAAGTATTTTATCTTAAATTGTAACTCTATATTATGTCATGCTGAGTTTTATTATATGCTGTAAATTGGAAATGCTTTGGGTTTAATAACAAGTGTCATTAGTGTAGCCTGCTGTCAAACATCAACTTGCTGAGCCTTTCATCTGACATAATACCCACACTTGTTTTTTGGACTAATTTTAGGCAACATGAGGTGGGGAGAATTTCAGAGCATCAGATATGGACCCCCCTTAGTTCTTAAATCTCAAGAACAAGCCTAGCCAATAAGTTCTTTCCCAAGACTTGAATTAGATTTGCCTCTGCAGCAAATGTTGCTTTTATAAACTTAAAAGTGGAGTAATATGTATAGAGGGGTGAAAGTCGCGATTCGTAGTGTCAAAGTAATTATCGTCATGCTAATCAGAAAATGACACAAACTGTAGCATCAATAATGCATGTTTTGCACTACAATTGTGAGGGTTAAGCTTGAACCTGCTGTTAAAAGTATTGTACAACATGCACCTTAATTTCTTTAATTAAGCTTGAACCTTGCTTATTCAGTTCATCTTTTTAGGACTCCTTTCAATCCATTTAACTTACTAAATTTTTGGGGTGGCAGCTTTTCTATGCAGAGTATTTGCTCATACCATTAGTGAGGTGAACAACAAAGAGCATGAATAATGCAGGGCTCTCACCTTTCTGATGAATGGAAGTGTGGTAAATTATCTGGCAGCTTGCCAATTCTCCTAGTTTTTGAAAATTATTCTAATTCTGATAAATGTTATATTTCTTGCTTGTTACATATTGTGGTTGTTTCTCATACTTTTTGCATCTTTGGTGTTGTGGATTGTTGCAAGTATTTTATAGGATTGTTGTTTTATTGATTTTTTTTTTTTTTTGTATTTTATAGGATTTTAGGATTGGTTAGTTGTTTATTCTTTATCATTTATAGTTTGTTGAAGTTCTTAGCGTAGTTTAGTGGCGTTGGGGTTTGATGGTGGATTAGGGTCATGTTGTCGGTTGGGGTCAGAGGCTAGGGGTAGTATCGGTAAGAGGGGAACGGGCTTACTTAGGTTGAGAGTAAGGACGTGGAACGTCGGATCTTTTATAGGGAAGTCCATAGAGCTAGTGAAGAGTCTTAAGAGGAGACAAATTAATATAGCGTGTGTACAAGAGACTAGATGGGTTGTACCAAAGCTCAGGATGACGGGTTTAAATTATGGTATTCGAATGACTCTAGGGATAGAAATGAGTAGGTATCCTAGTAAATGAGGACCTTAGGGAGTATGTGGTCGGGAGGATTAATGATAGGATGATGTCTATTAAACTTGTGATCGATAGTAATATTGTGAATATAGTTAGTGCCCATATGCCCTAAGTGGGCCCGGATGAGGAAGTCAAAAAACTCTTTTGGGAAGTTTTGAATGAGGTTATGAGAGGTATACCAGACACAAAAAATATCTTCATTCGGGGAGATTTTAATGGGCATATCGGCGCTACTTCTAATGGTTTTGACGATGTCCATGGAGGCTTTGGTTTTGGAGAGAGGAATGGAGGTGGGGCGTCTCTCTTGGACCTTGCTAAAGCCTTTGAGTTGGTTATTGCTAACTCATGTTTCCCAAAGAGAGTAAAATCACTTGGTTATCTTCCGTAGTACGGTAGTTGAGACACAAATTGATACTTACTCCAGTAGCTTTGTAAGAATTGCAAGGTAATTTCGAGTGAAAATATTTCCACTCAACATGGGCTTCTAGTGATGGACTTAGAGATTAAGAGAGGTAAGAGGAAGAAGGTTATTTATCCCTAACCGAGAGGAGTGGCCCGACTCCTGCCCTTTCTCGGAAAATGGGACAAAAGTTTGGTAATTTGAGGGCTTGGAATAGTAGCAGAGATTTGAACACTATGTGGGATACCACGGGTGGCTACCTTATACCACGGGTGGCTACATTAAAAAAGTAGCCATCGAGGTACGAGCGGTTTTGAGAGGGACCTTTGGTGGACGCTAAGGTGATTGGTGGTGGAGTGGAGAAGTTCACAACAAAGTGAAAACTAAGAAGATTGCCTATATGAAGTGGTTGGAATGTAGGGATGAGGATGAAAAACGAATGCTTAAGCATATCTATAAGACGAAGAACACAAAAGCAAAGACGGCAGTGACGAGTGCCAAGACAAAGGGTTTTGAGAGGGTCCTTTGGTGGACGCCAAGGTGATTGTGGTGGAGTGGAGAAGTTCACAACAAAGTGAAAACTAAGAAGATTGCCTATATGAAGTGGTTGGAATGTAGGGATG
>JAPFFP010000098.1:6290794-6304664 GCA_026153255.1 Solanum medicagineum
ACTTACTTAATTTAAGCTACGCCATATTCGCCACAACTTTTCCAAATAAACGATTAACTTCGACTAATTAACTTTACAGGGTCTAACATGCACATTTATATCACCATTCTTTTGGAGCTAATCTGTGTAGAAAAGCTTTGGCGAAGTATGCTTTGTTCTATCTCTTTTATGAATCCTCCCTTTAGGATCAAAGAGTTTTGCAAGTTCCTCACTTCAAATTCTTTAAGTAAATAATATATTGCCTTTTGAAAACTCTTCAAGAGTTCCAATTCAAGTTATCAACTTGCATAACAATATGAAAGGTTCTTGATTAATTTAACCAATATGAGGATTATGAACAAGATTTTCAAGAATTTGTATATGCTTCATGCATTTTTAAATCCTTCAAATACTTTCATATCAATTTTGTCCCATGACAATATTCAATATTAAATGCATGACGCTTTCTACTGTTGATTGCAAGTCAAATAAACTTTATGCTTACCAAGATGCACCATTCCACTTGACAATTGGAGCATGTTTAAATATATCATAGGATTAAGATCCTCATAATCTTTTATAATATTGCGCTATATTGTATCAAAGATATCATAGACAAAATATCCTTTTTGTCTGTTTGCAATGCGACATAATTTGTTGAGATCTCATCACTTCATTATTTTTAGGTAGCTACCTCTCTCATGAGGTTTCATGAAGTGTTATGTCATAAGCTCTTCACAAGCACATTGCCTCTTTATTATAACCATTTTGATAATTTATTCCTTTCAATAATTGGGATCAATTGCATGTTTCATGCATGTCATATACTTTGTCCTTCAGGGATATCCAATAAGAATATTTCAACTCTTAGTTTCTTGTTATCTGCCCCTTATGTTAGACAAACTAATATATATTCCAATCTATCTTAGAGAATCCATCTCTTTATGCATTATGGTATATTTATTAATTATATATCGCATATCAAAACTATTAGATGAAAATTATATGGTCCTTGACCATATACCAATCGAGGGAAAATTGATCATAATGTATTGGATTGATGCATGTCTTTGTTTATTTCAGACCATGAAGCTTTGTTCTCATAAGCAATAATTGACCATTTATTTGAGGGATTTAGTGTCAATCAACTTGGATATTTATTAATATTATCAAGATGAATTGTCTTGATTATGTATTCTGAAAGTTGTGCTCTTAACTCAATTATCTTGCACAAACAATTTTACGAATGTCAAACTTTAGGTTGACAATAAATGTAGATATGATTATTTCATAGATGCATCAGTTTATAATATCACATGCTGGTGAAAGGACCCATATTCACCTTTCATACTTTCAGAATTTAAGGGATTCAGTTCCAACATTAGTTGATCCAATCAACTTATCATGAGAACAATCAATTTTGAAGAATCATTTATTTCTTCAATATATGTCTAATGAGTAAACTTCAAATGTACCATGATATTTGCCTTTTGCTATAGTAAATTTATGATTTACTATTATATGAACAATTTCAGATTGCTTACTCGGGGACTAAATTTCAACTGTATTTCTTCTCGACTACTCTACTTCTAGTAGAGGTGAGTCGTGATTCCTTTTAAGTATGTAAATGAATCTAGCATTTGATTTGCAATTTTTACATGTGAATAATATTTTGTACTTTTTGCTCACAAATAAAAGCATATGGATCAAGTGAGACATGTCCACAAAATTTCTCTTTTGATATTATTCTATTCTCCTCCTAATTTTGGGAAAAATGTCTCATCAAACCGACAATCTGCAAATCGAGCATTGAACATATCTCCAGTCACTGGTTCAAGATAGCGAATGATAAAGGGTGATTTAAACCCAACATATATTCCTAATCTTCTTTGAGATCCCATTTTTGTGCGATGTTGTGGCGCCACAGGCACATATACAACACAACCAAAAATTCTTAAATGGAAAATATTAAGTTCTTGACCCAAAATCAATTGCAATGGAGAATGCTTATGATAATTTATCGATTTGAGACGAATAAGTGTTGCAGCATGCGAAATTGCATGTCCCTGTAAAGAAGTAGGCAATCTAGTTTTTATAAGCAATGGTCTTGCTATCAATTGCAAGCGTTTAATTAATGACTCAGCAAGGCTATTTTGAGTATGAACATGAGTAACATGATGTTCAACTCTTATCCCAATGGATAAACAATAGTCGTTAAATGCTTGGGATGAAAACTCTGCAACATTATCAAGGTGAATGGACTTGATCTAATTATCAGGAAATTGTGCTCATAATCGTATTATTTGTGCCAATAATTTTGCAAATACGAAATTACAAGATGACAATAGGCACACATGAGACCATCTAGATGAAACATCTATTAGGACCATGAAATATCTAAATGTCCCACTAGGTGGGCGAATAGGTCCACAAATATCCGCATGTATATGTTTCAAAAATACAGAGGTTTCAATCCCAACTTTTGTTGGTGTTGATCTCACAATCAACTTGCCTTGATAACAAGAAGTACAAGAAAATTCACCATTTAAAGGAATCTTTAGGTTCTTTAATGGATGTCAGTTTGAATTTTCTTTAATTCAAATCATTATCACAAGTTCTCATTCTTCATGAATGAGACACAATCATCTTAGCAAATCAATTTATGATAGCTTAGTACCCCATTCCATGTTCACGTGCATTATTTAATCACTTGTCTTTTTTAAGACATTATGCATTGCTACCACATTCACTTTATAGAATGGAACATTTTAATGGAAAATATTTTATGACTTTTTACCAAAAGCACATTATTTTGCTTTAGTCATCATTAATATGGTGCATTGAGACTAGAACCCAATGTCTTATCCATATAAGGGCGTCTTACGCCATAAATTGATGGACTTTGAACTCAACATCTTTAACTGTGAGATATTCATATTTTCAAATTCATCAAGATGATGACACAAGAATATCGTAAATTTAACATAGTTTTATTCTGATGCTTTATTTTCATTCTTAATGGTGTCTCTGAGACAGATAGCATCCAATACCCATAAAGGGTAGTTCTTGCCCAAATTATGAAGGGCAACAAATTCAAGTATCTCAAAGTTAGTCATATCAATAAAGAGAAAATAAATAAATAAATAAATAAATAAATAATACCTTAACCTTGAAACTTAACCTTTATTCTTTAAGATGGTAGAGTGTCGTGATGATAACGTGTTATGAAACTGTATAAAACTATACAAAGAAAAAAGTAAGGGGGAAGAATGAAGATTTCTTATTGCTCTTGAATAATATTTAGATGTGTATTACAATGAAGGAAACCTTTATATTTATAGGGGAAAACCCGACTTGGTTTCCAAGTAAGAAACTAAATTGGTCTTCAAGTAGGATTCCTAACCGTTAAAGGAATCTACACGAATAGACATTCACCATAAATATAATATATTTATAACAATATATATATTTCTTTTTTGGTCTCCTTCAAATACTGTAGCCACATTTTCTGCTAATCTTTAGGATTTTGATTTTTTCATATTTGTAATGTTGATAATTTCTCTTCTTTTTATTTTTTATTTTTATTTTCTTTGTCAGCATTCTTTTTTTTTAAAGATTATATTTCAAGAATAACATATATTGGCACAAAAAGTTATTTAGTCTACTATGACCTTAAATATCACACAATTTAATATTTAAACAAAGAATATAAGATGAAAAAAATAATATATATGGAGAATATCTTGTTCTTATCAAATTTAAAATAATTTCTTAAAATCTATTAACGTAAATATGATATAACGTTGACCTTTAAAAATGAAAGAGGACACATATCACTCATGGATAAATGTAGGGGAAGAAATGCAGGAAAAGCGTAGGAGGGGGAGCCAAATCCTGCAAAAGTGATTTGAGGTGCAGTGTACCAGGAACCAAATAATGCCTATGTTTTGAAACAACCTCTTTCATCACACGGTTTGTACCCTTTTCTGTTTATAAATATATAATTATAGCAGATAATATATCCATTTTTTAAAATTTAAGAAAGTATATCATTTAAATAGCGTGATAGTATTGTAAAGAAGTATTATTTACACTAAAAACTCTTTAAAGAATAGCAAGCACTTTCCTACTCCATGCATGTGCTTCTCTCCCCACTAAGCAAGCAATTCTGATGCATGAATACGATTGAACACCACTTCATGGCTTATTAGAATAGTTTTTAGTATTACGGCTACTCTTACTTTTTGACAGAATAAAGAAAACGATGATTAATTTAATTACTAGAATTATTTTTTCTAAAAATAATATCTAGATTATTATTTCAAGAGTGAGATAAAATAAGATTTTTTTAAAAAATTTATAATTTTTGTTTGGGAGCGGAGGGGGGGTGGGGTAAGAAAAATATTTATATTTTATTTATAATTTTTTTTGAAATAATAATATTTTGATATTTAATTTAACTAATACTGTAATTTATTTATTTTTTGCCAAGGTGGAATGTTTTATCCATGTAAAGTGTGATGTGGTATTTTATAAAAATAAAAGAGAGTGTAGCACACACACCATGGTAAGAGTAGAATAAAAGATAAAGGCGTGTTTCTCAAACTTTCAATACTTTAGGTGTCAAACTCAAAAAAATGGTACACCTACTTATCTCTAAAAAATTCTTATTACATCCTACCGACACCTTCCAAAATTTTTTTTTAGATATTATATTAATTTGAAAAAAAAATTCTATCACACTTCAGCTACCCTTCGCTCCCAATTTTTTTTCTTATTGTTTCTTAAATATATACGTGTGTTCTTAGGAAAGTCCCTCACCCCACAATGAGCGGGAGCCTTTTGAGGCATTGGGGTATGTTGTTGTTGTTCTTAGGAAAGTATTTTCTCCTTGTGGAAATTTGTTTATACTAAAATTTTCATTTCAATTATAGGTATGCAAGTAGCTAGAAATATTTTCTAAACATATGTGTCTTATATATTTAACACAACACGAGAAAAATGTAAAAAAAAAATAAAAATTGGTGGGTTAGAATTTTTCTTTTTAAAAAATAAAAATAATATCTAATTCTTTTATGGGAAGTAGTGAGTAGTACCAGGGGGTGGGTGGGGCAGCAAGGGTTGAAATAATTTGTTTTTAAAAGAAAGTTAAAAATAAAATTTTCTTTAAAATTTTTTATAAAAGAATACTTAAAAAAGAACTATCAAAAGATCTATCTGTAACAAAAATAAAATACAGGGCTGGGGTGGGAGGTTACCAGGGGAGGAGGAAAAATTTATTTAGTTATTTAGGGATAGTGGTACTTTAATCTTTATATTTTTAATAAGTATTAATAATTTATTTAATTTTTATAAAGTGGAATAATTTATTCACGTAAAATGTTATGTAACAAAGTTTTTTCTAACCAAAAGAGATAAAGCATTACATAAGCTCCTAAGGTATGTTTTTTTAAATGAATGAGTGATTGTTTCAATATGAAATTCACATCCTTAATGATTTAAGTGTAAAATTAAAAAATAAGGATCAAATTTAATGTACTACAACTTTACTACGCGCGGGAAAATTTTT
The DNA here is from genome assembly GCA_026153255.1 of Solanum medicagineum. Lineage (NCBI taxonomy): Eukaryota > Viridiplantae > Streptophyta > Magnoliopsida > Solanales > Solanaceae > Solanum > Solanum medicagineum. Next base: position 6,296,343 of record JAPFFP010000098.1, read on the forward strand.
AAAAGTTGGCAAGTTACTCAACGATAATGTGGCGGGTAGGAGTGAACAAAACCAAATCGAAAACTAAACTAAACCGCAAATCAAGTCAATCCGAGAAAAAAAATCTGACTAGTTGTTTGATTTGACTTGATTTGATATTGCAGAAAAAAACTCGACTATATTTGGATTGGTTTGATTTTGATTTTAAAAAACCAATCCGAGGCCAAACCAACCCGACATCATATATATATAATTTATCCTCTTAACATATTATTTTTAATTTGACTTGGAAATTCGGATGATCTAATAAAGGCTATATTTCATAGATATTAGTAGGGATAGGGATAATTACCTTTTTGAGTTTCATTTATAAAATTTTACTATTTTAAAATATTTTTTAATTAATTATCTAGGTATACAATATTTAGAAAATATTTGTCAAACTGGACAATGCATTAAAAGTAAATTATATATGTAATCTCTCTCTCTCTCTCTCTCTCTCTCTCTCTCTCTATATATATATATATATATATATATATATATATATTATAAATGTATTACATTTATTCGGGTAAAAAAAATTGCATTAAATGTTAAAACGAATTATGCATATTACATAGATGTATCATATATTATACTATGTATAAAAATGAATTTACATGCAATATAAATGTATTGTAACTGTCTTAAAATGTATTAGACTTATTTTGATAAAAAAAATCTAAATTATATAAAGTGAATTATACATGTATTAAGATTAGTTTATATGGCTATAAATGATAAATAATTTTTAAATATAGTATATTTAGGTAAGTTTTCTATATTAGTAATTCTAAAGCTCATTATTACACTTATTTTAACATAAGTCTTATTACACTTATTTTAGCATGAATTAATACTTTAAAGTTATTATATTTTCATTATAATTTATTTTAGTATGATTTGATACTTTAAGTTTATGTCATCTTCATTATGGCTTATTTATTTGTAATATTTCTTTCTGCAATCTCATTATTATTTTTTATTGAATATTTTTGTGTCTTCACTAATATCATATTTTGTATTTTTCTTACAAAAATCTTAGATATTTGTATTTTAGTAGGACTAAAGAAATATTTGAATCATAAGTTAATTATATGTTTTTATAAATAATTTATCAAAAAACTAAAGAAAAACTCAAAAACACGAGATTTTTTTAAAAAAAATATCCAAAAACCCCCAAAAAAATCCAAAGTTGAAAAACTTGAATTTTATCAGTCTGTTTAATTTTTATATTTAAAAATTCAATACAAATAATTTAATTTGATATTTAAAAAATTCAAACCAATCCGATTCATTAACACCCTTAGTGGCGGGTCAAAGCCTTTCTGATTTTAGCCTATGTAAAATTATTAGGCCAATTTCCTAATTCAAGTGTAGCAATTATTTGGAAGTTTGTTTTTGCCAAAGTTGAACATGTTAACAGCTTGTAATACTCGTCAATATTACATCAAGATGTGAAAATAATGTCCACATGTTTTTTAATATTATAGAAATAAAGTTTGACTTTGATACTGATCAATTGTCCAAGATGACGTCCCGCAACAAAATTTGAACTTATCTACTTAAATTACACTATGAAACAACTAAAGCAAAATATAATGGAGAGGAAGGAGAATCACGCTCTCTCGTTTTAATTTATTTGCTTTACATTTTCTTAATTTATATAAAAATAGTTTTATTTTAATTTTTTATATCATATTTGAGTTCACAAGGTTAAAAAAATACTTTGATGTATTCTACATATTTTTAGTATAAAATCATAAGATTTAAAGATATATTTTACTCTCTACATTTTTTAGTTGTCATAATTTTCTTTTTAAAAATAAAATATTTTAAGATATAATTTTTTATCATACTAATATAAAAGAAATTGTTCTTAATGATACTTGTCATATAATTTTTAAATATTTATTTAAAAATATCAAATTAATACAATCTAAATTAAATTAATTATTGAAAAGCGTAATATAACGACCAAAAGGAACTCCGAGAGCATTTTCTTAAATGTAATGTCAATTTTACTGACATACACCATTTGTCGTTTCATAGTTTTGATAAAACCGCTCTTTTTAATTTAATACGTTGCTCAATGTGCCTTATAATAGTGTTGCTTCTTCATTTTTTGCATTTTCTTAGTTTTATTCTCAACCATACTTATGAGGTCATATTAGCAGCTATTGTCTATGTACACTTATAATTGACCTCAACATAATATAAAAGCCATTAAGCCTGCTTGACTCATTAAAAAGAAAAACCAAAGTTGTTCAACCCATGTTGTCATTTATAATGTCCAAACTGAAGGATTTATTAAATAGTTTATGAGTAATAATAGAGTAAACAAAAAGTGCTATCATTGATTAATTAACAACAGGATGACGGATAAACGGTGTGATTTTCCAAATAAATAATGCCACATGTAGGTACCGCGATCTTAAAATAATTTACTAACAAAAAAATATTTGATTAATTGCGTAAAATGATTGCAAAAGTCAAAATGGAACCTATAATGAATAGGCATAATCGAGACACATAACTTGGTAAGAGAAGACTTTGTTGATTATTTATTAGTATTAATTTTCATATGACCAAGTAGAAACAATAATAGAGCGTGCTGTCCTCTCTCTCACATTATTGAGATACACACACGCACAAATTTAGTTTGTTCCATTGAAAATATAATAATTACATGAGAATAAATAGGGTAAAATTAGATGAATGAGGCAAGCTAACATGTGTCATAGCCGCCAAGTTAAATATGAACAAATTGTTGGGTGGTCAATATTATAATGAGAGCAACATCGAGCTACGGAGATGTGACATAAGGTTTGAAACGCAAATTGAATCAGCTGATTAACTTGGACATGATTCAGAAATCCACACTAATGGTTATCCAATAATAATAATAATGGACAATTAACAGGCTTTAAGACGTTATAATTTTCGGATCTTGTCTATTTATATGCAACTATAAATAATTTTGTTAGAGGTCATTTATTACTTACCTTACTAATTTTGTTGAGGCAAAAATGTAACATCTACTACTAGCAAGCGTACCAACCAGAAAAGAAATTTACATAGTTCTAATGCTTATTATTATTATTATTATTATTATTATTATTATTATTATTATTATTATTATTTTTATATCTTTTAGATTATTTCATTATCTAGTCAATTCAAGTCTCCTTAAACACATGTACAAATTCAAATGTATTGTTTTAAGAGTAAGTAATTTAACGTCCACCATGGTGCTAGGACAATAATGGCATTTAGACCTCTTTACTCGTTTTACTAACTTTATTTGAGTTAATTTTTCAAGCCAAACTTATTACAGTGATGGCTAAAACTAAACATTAATTAATAGAGTTAAAAAATTCTCTCTCTATAAACCCTAAGCGCTTTCGATCTTAGTTCTGTCACCACTAGTGGCCATGGCCGCATATGCCAGTGGTCATCCTTCCACTGAAGAAGGACCACCATTTCCTGCTGTGACTTATGCGCCACTACTGAAACAGCCAAAGAAACCAGTGAAATCGTTCGATCAAGCCGATCACGTACCTACATGGGGCTCACACGTTATTTGGGAACAAGCAGAGGTAGATCAGATGATAATAAATGAGAACTTAGAATATGCGGTAATAGGAAAATTCTCTTACAAATGGCAAAGATTCAGGAACTCCAAAGACTGATCCCAAAGCAATGTGAGTTAAAAGGTGAATGTAAGATTGGATTGCAGTGTAACAGACATATATTGATTAGGGCATCGTTGATGGAGGACTATGTACATCTGTTATCAAAACCAACTTTCTACATCAAAGGAGTTCTTCATACCCAATGAGGACATTCAAATAGGAACCAATGTTTGATCCTGAGGAAGAAACAATGACGACGGTTGCATGGATCTCCTTTTCCTCACTACCACCAACTTTTTTGGAAGGGATGCCATTTTCTCATTAGCAAAGGCAGTGGGGAAACCAGTCCAAGTCGATATAGCAACAAAGAATCAAATAAGACCAAGTTGTGCCAAGGTAAAAGTAGAAGTAGATCTAGTACATGAGTTCCTCGAAAGAATCAAAGTTGGGGTATGCAAAGTATCTGGGGATGTAGATCAAAAGTTGATCAAGATTAAATATGATTACATACTCAAGTATTGTACCACTTATATGATACAAGGGTATGATGAAGAGCAATGTTACTTTCTCAATGTATAGTTGTACCCCGACAGGAAATCAAAAAGGAGGAGGACAATAGTAAGAAGGATGATAAAGGAGACAAAGGAGAAAGCACAGAAAACAAAAATAAGGTCGTACACAGGAGGATAAACAGGATCAACAGTTTGAGGAGCTAAAGAATAGACATACAGGAAAAGTCACAGGAAAAGAAGGAAAGATCTAGATAAAAACAATATGGAATAAGAGGGGTCTGATTTCCAAGAACTCTTTCAAGGCTTTGCAAATGACAAATAGGAGAAGGAGGAAGGACCACTGCAAGGAAAGGTAGACCATGCAAAGGAAACAGTAGAGAATGTAGATGAGGGAAAGACTGATTCTTCGAAGAAGAGTACCAAATCCAAAGAACATTATGGAACAAGAAGGGAGAAAGGCACAAATAGAAATGTTGCTTCAAATAGAGACAACACGAAAGACAAGGTGGACACAAATAGTGACAAAAATAAAAAAACACTCTAACCTAAGCATCAGAGACACAACCCTCACATGCAAGTGTGACAAGGGGCAAACGTTAGGCACAAAAATATCAGAAAATGCAACGGTGGCTGGGGCAACCTTCTCGGATGAATGGGGAAGTTGGGGTAAGGCATTATAGGGGACCTGTTTGGTGAAAATTCCTCAGGCTCAACAAGAGACAAAACAGGAGAAGAAAGTTTAGGGGAAAGTATGGAGAATCATAGGAAGCAAAGGAAGCAAGTGGTGTATGAAGAGGATTCTAAGACAAATAAAAAGGTGCAAATAGAAGGAGATGGGGACATCGACAATAATATCCAACAGATCTACACAGAAGGGGATTTATCTCCTAGACATGCTGCTAGCCTAAGAACAGTAACAAAGAAGGGAAGGGCCACAATTCCTTTACAGGTTAAAACAAGAAGCATACAAGATAAAGCCAACAATTTATAATGATAGAGAAAATGATTTTTTGGAACATTAGGTCCATTAGTACTCAAAATGTTTTTGAGAGGTTGATAGACATGAACAAAAGAAATCACTACTCTTTCATAGTATTAATAGAGCCTTTTCAAGGTCCATGTCAAATTGGACAACACAAAAGAAGACTGGATTTTTCTCATGCCTCTGCTAACTTATCTGGGAAGATATGGTACTTTTGGAGGGAGAAGTGGGAAACAGTGATCCTTTTAGACTTAATTCAGCTAGTAACAATTAAATTCTCATACAATAACAAGCCTTTTCTAATATTAGTGGTGTATGTTAGGTGTAGTGCTCTATAAAGACTAGAGCTATGGGAAGAATTGCAAAGTATGGCCACTAATGAGATTCCATGGATAGTAGGAGGAGATTTTAATGTAATCCTCATGAAGAAGAGAAGTTAGGGGGATTTCCATTTGAACAACAAGAAGAAATCGACTTTGCTTTATTCATTAGCAACTACTTATTAATGGAGTTAGAGTTTACAGGGAGCACATATACTTGGTGGAATGGAAGAATTGAAGATGAGTGCATCTTCAAAAAGATTGGATAGGGTATTGGTTAACAATGTATTTGTAGACCTCTTCCCTTCCTCAGAGGTTCATCATCTCATTAGGAAATGGTCTGTTCATGCCCCCTACAACTCTGTAACACAGAAGGGGAAGTTATCATGAAACCTTTTTGGTTTTTGAACTTTTTGATCAAACACAAATAATTCAAGGATGTAGTAAGATACTATTAGGTAGTAGATTTTGTGGGAAACCCTTTTGTGGATGTCCAAGCAAAATTTAAAAAGGTAAGAAGACTATTGTCAGAATGAAGCAAGCAGATATACGGGAATATATTCAAGAATGTTACAACATTGGAGGATGTCATCAGAGCAAAGGAGGCCCAATTTGAAGTTCTACCAAACCTAGCAATAGGGAAGAGTTAAAGAAAGTGGAAGCAGAATTAAGGATATGGTTAAAGGTTGAACACGAGTTTTGGAAACAAAGGGCAGGCATGAGATGGCTGGACAATGGGGATAGAAACATCAAATTTTTTCATTCGTATGTGAGAGGTATAAAAGAAAGTTGCATGTGACAGAAATTGTGACAGAACAAGGTACTTTGATCAATCAGGAGAAATTAATTAGCAATGAGATAGTGACATTCTATAGCAGGCAGTTCCAGGCAGAGGAACATACTGGTAACTATGCAATGATAAATCATCTTCTAAGATTGATAATTGAAGAGAAAATGAGAAAATAGTTGAACTACTAGATGAGAATAAGGTGCATGGAGCTGTTTTTTCTCTTAATAAAAATAGTGCTAGTGGCCCTGATGGCTTCACAGGAGCATTCTACAAGGAATGTTGGGATATTGTTGGAAGTGACATCATCAGGTCAGTGAGAGCCTTCTTTTGTGGGTAGGAATTGACTAAGTTTATAACTAACACTAACTTGATCCTTATTCGTAAGAAAGAAATAGTGAAAAGTTTTTCTGATCTTAGGCCAATCAGTCTTAGCTCATTTGTCAATAAGCTCATCTCTAGAGTCATTCATGATAGATTGGTTAGAGTGTTGCCAAAGTTTATCGCAAAAAATCAGTTAGGATGTGTCAAAGGAAGGAATATAGCAGAAAATATTCTCCCAGGCTAGAAAATCATTAGGGATATGAACAAAAGAAGTAAAAATGTGAATGTGATTGTCAAGTTAGATATGGAGAAGGCCTATGATAGGGTATCCTGGATTTTCGTTACATAGATGCTAAGAAAGTTTGAATCTCTAAATTATAATTGATATGGTATGGATTCTGGCCTCTAACAACTGGTATTCAGTAGTTTTGAATGGAAAGACCTATGGTTTTTTCAAGTCATCAGGGGATTGAAACAGGGTGATCCTTTGTCACCAACCCTATCCATAATAACAATAGAGGTCCTATCTAGAGGGCTCAATAGGTTGAACGATGATGAGGAGTTTGTGGGGGTATGGACTGCCAAAAAAGGAGCCAAAAATTAATCATCTTGCTTATGCAGATGATACAATTTTATTTGGTTCAGGGGAGAGAAGATCTGTAATAAAAATGATGAAGGTTCTCAAAAATTATAAGGAGGTGTCTGGACAAAGAGTTAATAAGAACAAGAGTTCCTTTTATCTTCATGATAACACCCCCTCGCACTGGCAATTAGATTGAGAAGACTAACTGGAATCAACCAAGGTAACTTTCCATTTAATTACCTTGGCTGTCTAGTGTTTTATTGTAGGGGTAAACATGTCTATTTTGAGGAGATTGTAAGGAAAATAGCTAGACGGATTCTCTCTTGGCATAACAAATTGTTTTCCCATTGGAGAAGAGAAGTTTTAATTAGCTATGTCTTGCAATCTATGACTATTTATTTGCTGACAGTCATCCACCCTCTAAAGAGGGTGATTGATAAAATTCATCAACTGTTTGCCAGATTCTTATGGACAGGGGTAGGTGGGATCAAAGGCAAGCACTGGGTGGCTGGGAAGGACCTATGTTACCCAAGGGAGGAAGGTGGCATTGGTTTTAGATCTCTTCATGATGTGAACAAAGTTTTTTATTGCTAAGCTCTGGTGGAATTTTTTAGAACTTTCACATCTTCACTGTGGGCAGTATATGTGGAAAAAGTACTGTAAGAAACATCATCCTATTATAGCCTCAAATATGGGAGCTTCTCAGGTATGGAGAAAGATGATGAATACAAGAGAGGATATGGAGCATGAGATATGGTGATAGTTGAAATATGAAAATTCTAGTTTCTGGTTTGATAACCAGACAAAACTGAGTGCTTTATATTTTCTAAAAGACAGACTAGTGAGAAATGAAGAGATGAAAGTTAAGGACTTTATCAAAAATATAGTATAGAAGAAGAATAAGATGAAGGAAGTACTGTGAGAGGAACTGGTGGAGTAGATTACTGGCAGCATACCAGCACCTAATGATACAGATTTGATAGATAATAGGGCTAGACATTATTTGGTTCAAATAAAAAAAGTAACCAAACTGATTTTTTTAAAATTTCAGTTTTCAATTAATCGATTTATTCAGTCAGTTTCGGTTTCAAATTTTAAAATATCAATAATTCGGTTCAATTATCGATTTTAAGTAATTTTTTTCGGTTAATCAAAACACCA
>JAPFFP010000098.1:6304764-6325513 GCA_026153255.1 Solanum medicagineum
ACAAAGAATAATCCAAGAAGCTTTGTGTATAACCAGAATGCAGTAGTGCTTCAGTCAACTTTGCATTTCATTGCCTTGAGTCTTGTTTAAGTCCATATAAGGACTTAATAAGTCTACAGACGTGGTGCTCCCCCTCACCAGTGAATCCTTTAAGCAATTTCATGTATACTTCTTCAAAGAGGTCACCCTGTAGAAAAGCATTAAATACATCCATCTGGTATATAACCCAATTCTCAGTTGTTGCAATAGCTATGATGACCCTCGCTATCACTATCTTTGCAACGGGTAAAAAAGTCTCTTGATAGTTTATTCCTTCAGCCTGACTGTATCCCTTAGCCACAAATCTAGCATTGAATCTATCCACTTCTCCATTTACCTTGTACTTGATCTTGAATACCCACTTATAGCCTATAGATCTTTTTCCAGGTGGAAAGTAACAATTTTCCATGTATCATTGTCTTCTAAAGCTATAATTTCCTGCTTTATGGCCTCCACCCATCTAGTATCCTTCATAGCTTCTTCATCGGTCCTTGGTTCAGTATCTCAAGACATGTTGCTTAAGTAAGTTTGGTATGAATGAGATAAATGTCTATAGGAAATATAATTGGCTAGAGAGTACGGATGTGAAGATCCAAAACATGAGAAGTAACATAATCTTTCATTCATACAGGTGGATGAATTGTTCTTGTTGAAATTCTGGTCCTTGGAGTTGCAACCTGTCCAGTGATAAAATTCTGATCAATATTTGCTTGTGGAGGAATTTCAACTTCTTCTTCTTCTACATGAATTCCTGGTTGTTTTGCTTGAAGATTTGCAACATTAGTGACAAATTCCTCACTTGTGTGATCCATCTGCCCATGAACTTGTGAAATATCTTGAGTATCAGTCATTGTGAACCTATGAGACAAATTATCATCATAGTCATATAGTGATTGTTTCCTAAATAGTGGCACATGTCTGTCTGTGATTTCCTTAAATGGAAAAACATCTTCCCCGAATACCACATCCCTATTCACCATAAATCTTTTGAGACTCAAATTATACAAAAACACATCCTTTCTGTGTAGAAAAATATCCCATCATGACACAAGGATCAGATCTAAGAGAAAATTTATCTTTCTTAACTGGTTTAGTTGCATAACACGGGCATCCTATGGTTCTCAAATGATCAAGTGCAGGCTTGGACTTGTGAAAGACCTCATATGGTGACTTCCCATGTAATGTACCAGTAGGCATCCTATCAATCAAATAAAATGCAGCTAACATACTCACCCCAAAACATGATAGGAATATTACCTTTGGAACCTAATGGCTCTAGCCACCTCAAGGATGTGTCTGTACTTCCTCTCCACCACTCCACTTTGCTATGGAGTATGGGGACAACTACTTTCATGAATAATTCCCAGAGAAGCAAATATGTCATTACAATCTTTTTTTAAAAATTCAGTCTCATTATCTGTTCTGATTTTCTTAACTTGTGTATTGAACTATTCTTAATCAATGCAAACATTGACTTCAAAGAGCAAAAACTTCATTCTTGAACTTTAATAGAAAGAACAATACCATCCTTGAGTTGTCATCCACAAAAATTAAGAAATATCTAAAGCCATTGTGTGTAGATACTTTATAAGGACCCTAAACATCAAGGTGCATAAGATCAAAAACAGCATTAGTCTTAGTCAAGCTGACAGGAAATGGAAGCCTAGTCTGTTTAGCTATAGGACAAACAGGACATATATCACGCATAATAGCTTCTTCTTTATTAACTAGAGATAATTGTTTCAACACTTTGAAAGAGGGGTGACCCATCCTTTTATGCCACAGCATGCATGTAGAATCACCCATCCTTGCCATCAGGATTGCATCATGATCAACAACTTTCTCTATGTATTGAAGAGTATTGGGAAGATGGTACAAACCTTCCACCTCTTTACCAATCCCCTTCACCTCTCCATTGAAAAGGTCCTGACAAATGCAAAACTTAGAAAAGAAGTTAACTGAATATCTTAGTTCCCTAGTCATTTGTGAAAATAAGAGCAAATTATGCTTGAAGTAAGGGACCACCAAAATATTTTTCAGTGTGCCATTAATTTGCAATGTGCAACTACCTAAACAAGTGATTGTAATGCTTTGAGCATTAGGAAAATACACCTTTTTCCCTGGATGCTTGTTATTGATCCTATCCAACACCTAGCGTTGTAGGTCATGTGAGATGTTGTTCCTGTATCCACTATTCTGTTGTCCTTTTCTTTTCTCATTTCACACTCATCATGCGCATTCATTGCATCAAATTGACTAACATACATAGAAAAAAATAGGATCTAGATCATTGAGGTTACCTGGCATGTTGACCATTTTATCAGATTTCTTCTTTTCATTCAGAATTTTCAATATTCTTTGGTATTGGCTTGGAGTGTATGTTCACTGCATAGCTAGTACTTGTAGGTTACTGCGTACAGAATCAAACTCTCCTGACTCCTTTGTAGAATTTTGTCGTGCATCGACTGGACCTAAAACATCTTCACTCTTCACCTCCTGATCATTCCCTCCAACTAGTACATTATTTGCAAGTCCCTTTCTTTTGTTCAAGTTCATTCCTCTTGATGAATTTATGTATCGCTGATCAATGTTATTTCCCATCTTCTTATTAAACTTCCAACCCTCAGGGTATCCCACAAGTTTATAACATATATTTCTAGTGTGACTATGTAACTTGCAATGGTCACAGTACAAGTTCCAGTTTACTTTTTTATTCCCAGCATCATAACTTCCTTTTCCATAGTTTTATCTTCCTTCAAAACTTTTAGCACTACCTTTATTAGCATATAATGTTGTAGACTCGACTAGATTTCCACTCACAATTTCCCCTGAAGTCATTCTCTGACTTCCGTCTGAGATTATCATAGCATAAGCCTTGCTAACACTTGTTAAGGGATACATCATTAAAATTTGACTGTGAACATGACTATACACCTCATTCAACCCCATTAAGAAAGCAAATAGTCTCAAATACTACATAAGATCCAAATACATTCTGGACTTTTACAATTACATGAAGGTGGAGGTACTAATGCATCAAATTCTTTCCACAACAACCTCAATTTGGTAAAATACCCAGACACAAACAGATTACCTTGATGAATGGTGCATATTTCTCTACAGAGTTGGTAGATTCTCGATCCATCAATCTTATCGAACCGCCACTTCAGATCTGCCCACACCATTGCAGCATCAGAAGCATAAACTATTCCACTTAGCAATTCCTTTGAAACTGTATTCATTATCCATGCAAACACAAAAGCATTGCACTTCTCCCATCGTTTTTCCAAATCTGCAGAATAATCACTTTTCCTGCATGTTCCAAGTACAAACCTGATCTTACTCTTAGCTCTGAGGTTGATTAATGTGGATCTACTCCATAAGGAGTAGCTTTTTACTCCAGTTAATTGAACTGTGATCAGCACACACCCAGGTGTATCTGATGGATAAAGATACAATGAATGATTTCGCTTGGTTTCGATCACCTCAAGTGTTTCCCTAGCACTAGCAGTTGGTGGTGTTGATGTGTTGCTCGTATTCTCCATTGCAGTAAGTAGAAACTTCACTGTCTCACTTTGTCTTGTGCAAAATTAGGATCACTTCCTCGATCTAAATCAAAGAATCATTGATTCAGTGTGTTCTGATACCATGTTGAGATTTGAGAGAGAAGTAGTAGTAGTAGTTAGCTCCCTAACTTATTAAGCAATTAATCTCTAACAACTTCTAACTAACATGTGTATAGTTAATTAACTAACTAACTAACTAAAGATTAGTAACTAACTATGCATCTAACTAGTGTTAGTATTCTCAATATTTTATTTAAAAATTAATCCAAATAATCATTTAATTTTACTTTACATTCCCCGCCCCTTAGATTTTTTGCGGAAAGACAAAAAAACTAGTAATAATATGTGATTTTGAGTTCAACTTTAACTAAAAAAAAAAAAGAAATTGAATTGGAAGATGAACAACTAAATTATTATATTTTGATCCGTAACACCTTGTTTGGATGGATGTTACCTCTTGTCTTCTATTATTAGTTTAAATATAATTTTTCGGAGAAGGACCTAAAATGTCCTCGAACTATTGAAAATGGTACAAAAAAGCCATTCATCCACCTATTGGACCTAAAATGCCCCTGTCATCTACATTTGGGTTAAAAAATATCCTTCATTCACCATTTCGGCTACTTATATCCTTGAAACTAACACTCTTTCTCTTTTTTTTTTCTTTTTTAAATATTTATTATACTTCATTTTCTTATGGAATAAAGTAAACCCTCATCCTCAATTCTTTTTTTATTAAAAAAAATCTCTTTTTTTTTTAAAAAGTTTGTTTTGGGGTTATAAAGAAAGCTAATTAATCTTACAAGGAACATAGCGATTTATTAAAACCAATTTAGCTTTCTTTAATTTTTTATTTAATCAAATTTGAATAGTTTTTTGTTATTTTTAATATAACATTAGAAAATACAAAAACTTACTCTTTGGATAAATTAAAAACTTTCTTTTTCATTAGCTTTATATATTTTTAAAAAGTTATCTTTTTAGAAAGCTAAATCGGTAATTATTTTTTAAAAGAATCATTGTGATTCTTAAAGAGATACATTATTTTGGTCTGGATAAATTATGGAAAGAAATCTAATAAAGATGTAGATTTATTTTATTCCATAAGAAAATGAAACATAATAAATATTTAAAAAAGAAAAAAAGAAGGTGGTTAGTTTCAAAGGTATAAGTGAACCAAAAATGTCAATGAAAGGTATTTTTGAATTCAAAGGTGGATGACAAGGGCATTTTAAGTCCAATAGGTGGATGAATGACATTTTTGTACCATTTCGAATAGTCCAAGAATATTTTAGGCTCTTCTCCATAATTTTTGTGATTGTTATTTAAATTTTGCTGCGTCGTACCATTTAAATTATCTCATATTGTGTAACAATTGATTTGATGTGATTGCATTATTATCTTAATATTTTTTTTCTCATTATTTAACAATCTTATTTTAACCTTTATTCTATCTTTACATGGTAGTTCTATCTTGTAATCTACTTTTCTCGTAGGATGATGATTCAAATTGTATTCATTAAAATAATATAATATATAATAACTATCGAAACAAAGTATAAAAGTGAATTAATCAATGCAATAAATAATATTTCATAAGTTAAACTTAGGTAATAATAACATACATTTATTTATATTTTATAATTTATTAAAACATTATATTAGTTTTCTTGAATGATATTGATGTGTGTAAGATGAGACCCACAATATTACTATCATATGATAAAATTGAATGAAAACATATACAAATTTTATTGTATAACTTCAAACACATTATTAAAGTTCTGATTTTAAGTCACTATTTTTAGCAAATTGTTTTTGCCCTATACTAGTATGTGATTATATATATACACACACATATGCAATTGAATATATACCCTATGCCTAAAAGAAAAATTAATCATTTAGAATTGTTCTGAATAGTCGGTATTTGAAATGGGTCAAAGATATAATGTTTATTATATCTCCGATATAATTTGTAACCTATTGAATAGGAATGAATTTACCTAGTCTACATCTGAAAAATACCTATTGCAATTTTTCTAAAATTCCCCAACCCCTTCCCCTTCCAAAACAAATTGATCTACTTTCTTTGTCGCATGGACACATTTTTTTCTTGTCTCTTTTAAAGAAAAATAAAAATAATTTAATTTTATTTTTATTTTACTTTGAAATGATTCTTATCCACGTAAATATCTAGAAGTTATACTAAATCATAAATTCAAAATTTTTTCTTTTTTAAATATTTTACTAAATCAAAAAATACTATATAAAATAAAACGACAAAATATTATATTATTGTTGCAACTTGGTTGGGACTAAAAGTAATGATAATACTCTCGTAATTGACAATAAAAAAAAAGAGAGAGAGAGAAAAAGAATAATAAACCAAGAAAAGAGGCTGAATAAGTGCCCCAAAATGATGCAATTCTTGGATGGAGCTAACAGTCAAGTCAGCCATAAATATTGCGGATGGAGTATGGCAGGTTGAGTAAACAATCGGGAGGGGCATTTTAGTCATTAAAATAATTATATTGAACTACCCAAATTGCGTCCAGTAGAAAATAAATGAATTATGTTTACACTTTAATTGTTTATTATTAAGGAAGAATTAAAAAATGTATTTCTTTTTGAATTACGTTGCAATCTTATTTCAATTTTAGTTTCAAGCTGTAGCATTTTTTTCTTCATAAAAATAGAAGATTACGGATAAATGTATTTCTTTTTGCACAACTATTATTTGGAATTTTTATTTAAATTAATAAGTATTTGTAGTTAAAGTTAAAATTGAGACCCATATTGGTATTGGTATGAAATATGAGGCAAAGTCAGCCCAATAATTTTAAATGAAACCCTAATTTAATTCCAGACTGTGACAATTCACAATATACTTTATAAAAAAAAAAAAAGGAAAATACTCATTTAATTCAACGATAACTCATTATCCTTTTTCTTTTTTCCGTCCTTGTCGTGTATAAGAAATAAAAAATAGGGAAATGAATAAAATAAAATAAAAAGAAAGTCAGAGAAAGCAAAGGCAAATACGAATAAAAATAGGAATAGGTGAGGGGTACCCTGGTAGAGTGGTGAGTATAAAAGGAGGCCAATCCCCAAGCCTTATACCTCACTTTTCTATCTTCCACAAAGAGGCAAAAAACCTCTGTTGATCCTTTCCGCCCTTGCTAGAACCAAATCGAGATCCATGATTCGTACTCACTGAAATCAATCCTTTTTCTGCCTAATATTTATCTCCTTCCCCTTTCGTTTCCTTTGATTTTTCCGACATGGCCAAAGCTATAAGCCTTGAAGAGATAAAAAATGAGACTGTTGATCTGGTGAGACTCTGCTTTCTTCCTCTTTTTTCATTTTTGAAATTCAATTTGGTTATATCTATTAATTGCTAGAGATCGAAAAACGAAATTGAGAAAATCTCCAATTTTGATTTTTCCTTTTAAAAAAAAAGAAAAATTAGAGTCCTGTTGTTTTCGGAGTTGCTTTGCTTTCCAGTACAGCATGCTTGTTTTTCTTCTTTTCAAGCAAATAAGTGAAGCAACCATTATTCTATTCGCTTGCTAAACTTTTTCATTTTGTTATTTTTCATAAATTTTTTAATTTGATCGTTCATTGATTAAGAGTATGTCTTTTGTGTGTGTATTCTACATGTATCTACCGAATATAATTCGTCATATCTGTAGACACACTTTCACACATGTGTCAGTTTGCCAACCAAAATAAAATATAGACAAGAAACTTAAATATTTATTATTTATAGAAATCTTTTTTTTACCAGTTTTAATTTTGTATATTGTGTAATTTTAATCCTAACTCCCACCTGTCTGTATGGATCTTTGTTTTGCCTTACATCATGACATGTTTGCATGTGTTGAGTACCGCTCTTTTATTTTCTAAAAGAAATATATAATGCTTATTGTAGAGTATTATGATTTATTTTAAGTCACAAATGCCAGTTTTAATGATTTTCTATTTATCAAATCAAATTTGTATCATCCTGAATTTGGATATAAATGGATAGTCGAATTAAGATTTTTAATTTTAGATGAGTGAGTATAAAGTATTTAGTTTTGGCTTAAGCTTAATAGGAAAAAAATGCAAATAAATGTACAAAATATTTAAGGCTATGCTAGAAGATTGTTAATTTACCTTTTTCGTTATTTATTAATTATATACACAAAAAGAGTCTTATTCCAACAATTTTTCTTTCACGTGTTTGTTGGTTAGGATGATCTGTCATAGCACGATAAAAACAGAAATATAATAGTAAGTAAGAAGTGATAAATATAAAATTACCCTCCTCCAACAAGAAGAGAAATCAGTTTTTTTTATGTCCAAAAAAGTTCAGTGAATTTGAGCATCTGATTCTACACTTTGTTTTTCCTGGCAATATGCTAATAACCTGTCATTATCATTTCTGTTAATGGAACACTTTTGCAAGTAAAAATAAATTTCTATTTCTAAACAATTATAGCTTTTGTAAAATTCTCAATTCTCCCTAAAAGAAGTTGTACTTTAAGTGTTATTGAAAAATATTAGGCGTGAAAAGGAAATACTGTTTTTTAGCACGCCTATATCAATAGAAAAATTCTCTTTGTAAATGTTGTTTATAGGTTTTATCATGTCTTTTAGGGCAAGTTTGTGTGTGATTAATAAATATTGGAGGGAATTTTATTTTGTACTTTTTCCGTGGTACTCTGGTATGGTATGGATGGTAGTAATTTCAGAATTTCAATCTTATTAACCGCTCTGACTTAATTTCTGATTTATTTTTCCACTTTTTCTGCCTCTGATTATTGACTGCTGACAGTTTTTCTTGGATTCTGCAATCCGTTTCTATTCAAATGTAAAATTACAAAAATGACCCCATTAGAGTAGGCGGAGAGAGCGCACGCGAAGATTCTCCATGTGAATTGGCGCGTTGACCCTTTTTGTGCTTGTCTGTGATTGGTTGTCAATTCAAAGCCATTGTCTGAGGGTTGGAAACTCCACTTTTTGGGGTCCACTTATTTATGGGACCCATAAAGTGGAAAGTCAACTTAAATGATTCACACATCCATATGACTTTTTTGTTTATTCATGTGAATTACAGGTATGGAAAAGGATACTTTTAGCAATTATTTTAAGAAAATAAAATAAATACGATCCCATAATTGTATAATCAATACCTACTACAGGTAATAATAAAAATCAAAGGACAATAATAATGTTACTGTAGATACATGTAGTAATAGAAAACAAAGGAAAGAATAATGCGAGAATCTTTCTAAAATCTGGATGGAATTAGAATACCCAAAATATATTAAGCTCCTGCCAGTTTTTCCTCTGTATGCCTTTTATGCTCGTAAATACACACTACTATCAAAATTAGATCGTATAACATCATGAAATGGACCTAGTTTACTGACTTAGCTTGATGATCACTTCGAATAATTTTCTAGGATGTGTGTTAGAACACTCTGCTTGAACTTTGTGAACTAAGCTACAAATGAAGTTGTCTAGTTCAAGTTGGCACACACGGTGAAATGGTTGTAACATATTGGCCTTTTTGATTTTATGGATTGAACAGAAAATCTGGACTAGTTTTTTTAGTAGCTGGGGTGTGAAAACAATTTGAAGATGAATGAGTAGGCTAAATTTTAGCTTTTTGGCTGTTGAAATTGCAGGAGAAAATCCCCATTGAAGAAGTGTTTGAACAACTGAAATGTACACGGGAGGGTCTGAGTTCAGACGAAGGAGCGAACAGGCTTCAAATCTTTGGACCGAACAAGTTGGAAGAGAAAAAGGAAAGCAAAATACTAAAGTTCCTGGGGTTTATGTGGAATCCTCTGTCATGGGTGATGGAGGCTGCGGCTATCATGGCAATTGTACTGGCTAATGGAGACGGAAAGCCCCCAGATTGGCAAGACTTTGTTGGTATTGTTTGCTTGCTGGTGATCAATTCAACCATCAGTTTTATTGAAGAAAACAATGCTGGAAATGCTGCTGCAGCTCTTATGGCTGGACTTGCTCCCAAAACCAAGGTCCTTAGAGATGGGCGCTGGAGTGAACAGGAAGCTGCTATTCTGGTACCAGGGGATATTATAAGTGTCAAATTGGGAGACATCGTTCCTGCTGATGCTCGTCTTCTTGAAGGTGATCCTTTAAAGATTGATCAATCTGCCCTTACAGGAGAATCTCTTCCTGTGACAAAGAATCCTGGAGATGAAGTTTTCTCTGGATCAACCTGCAAACAAGGTGAACTTGAAGCTGTAGTCATTGCCACTGGAGTTCACACTTTCTTTGGCAAGGCAGCACACCTTGTTGACAGCACCAACAATGTCGGCCATTTCCAGAAAGTGCTAACAGCCATAGGAAACTTCTGTATCTGTTCGATTGCTGTTGGTATGCTGGTTGAGATTATTGTCATGTATCCAATCCAGCACAGGAAGTACAGGGATGGAATCGACAATCTCTTGGTGCTCCTTATTGGAGGTATTCCCATTGCTATGCCCACTGTGTTGTCAGTCACTATGGCTATTGGATCGCATAGGCTCTCCCAGCAGGGTGCCATCACTAAGAGAATGACTGCTATTGAAGAAATGGCTGGTATGGATGTACTGTGCAGTGACAAGACAGGTACCTTGACTCTTAACAAGTTGAGTGTTGACAAAACCTTGGTCGAGGTGTTTGCAAAGGGAGTAGATAAAGAATATCTGCTCCTCCTTGCCGCAAGGGCCTCTAGAGTTGAAAATCAGGATGCGATTGATGCTTGCATGGTTGGCATGCTTGCTGATCCAAAAGAGGCACGAGCTGGCATCACGGAGGTGCATTTCTTGCCCTTCAATCCTGTGGACAAGAGAACTGCTTTAACATATATTGACAGCAATGGCAACTGGCATCGTGCCAGCAAGGGAGCTCCTGAGCAGGTAACTAGGTTTTCAGTTTCAATTACATTGGCTTCCTTTATAAGCGCAAGTAATAAATACACGTTACTAATATTACAATTTGCTTCAGATTTTGGACCTATGTAACGCTAAGGAAGATATCAGGAGAAAGGTTCATGCAATGATGGATAAATATGCCGAGCGTGGGTTGAGGTCATTGGCTGTAGCTAGACAGGTTTGTAATACTGTAAATTTGTAGATTTTGGTCTGGAATAGAAGGACAGCTGTCTCATCATTGTTTAACTAATCTGCAGGAAGTGCCAGAGAAATCAAAAGAGAGCCCTGGAGGTCCATGGCAATTTGTTGGATTGCTACCCCTCTTTGATCCTCCCAGGCATGATAGTGCTGAGACTATCCGTAGAGCTCTCAACCTTGGTGTAAATGTTAAGATGATCACTGGGGATCAATTGGCTATTGCCAAGGAGACTGGCCGTAGGCTTGGAATGGGAACAAACATGTACCCATCAGCATCTTTACTTGGTCAAGACAAGGATTCATCTATTGCTTCACTTCCTGTAGAAGAGTTGATTGAGAAGGCCGATGGATTTGCTGGAGTATTTCCTGGTCAGTGTCAATTTATTTTATTGGAAGTATTTACAACTACCAAACCTTAATCTAGATGATGACTATTTCTTGTCTTTTCTTGTTTCATAGAGCACAAATATGAAATTGTGAAGAAGTTGCAAGAGAGAAAGCACATTGTGGGAATGACCGGTGATGGTGTAAACGATGCTCCTGCTTTGAAGAAGGCTGATATCGGAATTGCTGTTGCCGATGCTACTGATGCAGCACGAGGCGCTTCTGATATCGTGCTCACTGAACCAGGTCTAAGTGTTATCATCAGTGCGGTGCTAACCAGTAGAGCTATTTTCCAGAGGATGAAGAATTACACAGTTAGTCAATTTTTTAGATATTATATATTCCAGTTGAGACCCCTAATTTTTTTTAACAAACCCCATTAATTTTATTCAACTTTTGTTTTGGCAGATATATGCAGTTTCCATCACAATCCGTATTGTGGTATGTCCTAAGTTGAAATTAAATGTGACAAAGCCAAATAAAGCTCATTAAATTATTTGAATTCTGAGTTTGTTTTCTCCTGTTTCCCTGTCTGCAGTTTGGTTTCATGCTTATTGCTCTGATATGGAAGTATGACTTCTCTGCTTTTATGGTTTTGATCATTGCCATCCTAAATGACGGTAATGCCATTTATAAGAATCACAAAATCGTGCAATCACAGTGTACGTCATTTGCCAGAGTTTAACACTTTTTTGGTCCAGGAACCATTATGACAATCTCAAAGGATAGAGTGAAACCGTCTCCAATGCCTGATAGCTGGAAGTTGAATGAAATCTTTGCAACCGGTGTTGTTCTTGGAGGTTACCAAGCACTGATGACTGTTCTTTTCTTTTGGGCCATGCATGACACTACTTTTTTCTCGGTAAGTTTCTTGATGCATAGTATGATTATTTTACTTCAAATATTTTGTATGATATAACCATATCTATGTTGTTCCATTATAGGACAAATTTGGGGTGAAGAATATTAGGGAAAGCGATGACGAAATGATGTCTGCTCTATACCTGCAAGTGAGTATTATTAGCCAGGCTTTGATTTTTGTGACCCGTTCACGCAGCTGGTCCTTTGTTGAACGCCCAGGAGCTCTGTTGATGATTGCTTTCTTGATCGCACAGCTTGTAAGTTGTTGGACTTGATTCTTCGACTAATATTATACAGTAGAAATCTATTTTCTAGTTCTGAACTAAACTTATGAATGGATTGGTGCAGGTTGCCACTCTAATTGCTGTTTATGCAAACTGGGGTTTTGCAAGAGTCAAAGGATGTGGGTGGGGATGGGCCGGTGTCATCTGGCTTTACAGCTTTGTTACCTTCTTCCCACTTGACATAATGAAATTCGCCATCCGCTACATCTTAAGTGGAAAGGCTTGGAATAACTTGCTTGATAACAAGGTAAACTTTACCATCCCCCTCTTGTTTATATTCAATTGTCTACTTGAGCACTAACCACTTGGCCAAAAACCAGACTGCTTTCACCACCAAGAAAGACTATGGAAAAGAAGAGAGGGAAGCTCAATGGGCACTTGCTCAGAGAACTTTGCATGGACTTCAACCACCCGAAGCCTCAAACCTGTTCAACGAAAAGAACAGCTACAGAGAGCTGTCTGAAATTGCTGAACAAGCAAAGAGGAGAGCAGAGATGGCCAGGCTTCGCGAGCTGCACACACTCAAGGGTCATGTGGAATCCGTGGTGAAGCTGAAAGGTTTGGATATCGAAACGATCCAGCAGCATTATACAGTTTGAGAAAGCTACAAAAGAAAGGGAGTGGCAGGCTGAGATATGCCATGTTAATTAGAGAAGAAAGACAAGCTTTTGGCCTTTAACCATATAAAATTTGTCCAAGATAAAGGGGGAAAACTTTGTCTTTTTGTGATCTTCCCCCCTCCCATCTATTTTTACTTTATGTATTTTGAAGCGCCACCCATTCAAAGGGCTTGTGTCCATGTTTTTTCCAAAATTTTAATGGTGATGTGACATCTCCTTGTAACAAGGGTTTTTCTTTCTTCCTTTTGACGATAACGTCTCCACCTTTTCCCGCATTTACTTTTTTCTTTTCTTATTTACTCGTTAAGAGATTGACAAAACAAAGGACAGTTGACCAAATTGTTTGAAAAAATATTTAGTTTTAAGCTAAAATAAAGTCTTTGAAACAACTAATTAAGATTTCAATGCATTCTAATTAATATTCACCGTACCTTAAATTCATTCCTTTGCGTGGTTGCTATCTGTATTTATTTGAATTCTTTTTACTTAAAAGTTCAGCTGCAAATGTATTCACATTAAATCTGTTATTGTATCAGGGTGAGCCATCTAAATCTTTAACTTAAGATTTTAATGCCTCTGGTTGAAAATTATTTACATCTTCGAACGTTATTTCAACCTTATCATTCTCCCCCTTTCTAAGTGTCTACCCTATCCTTGTGTTATCAACCTTTGTTTCTGTTTTAGACCTTTTCAAAATCATAAGTTTTTTAATTAATATAATAAATCATTATTAATTTTCATCCAAAAACAAATATTGATTCATGAGTATATAATTTAATGTGGTTCTATAATGAAATAAATGAATACAATGTTATTAATTTTGATAACCTTATAAACATATTTTGATGTATGTATTAAAAATAATTAACCAAAATGAAGATATTTCATAATAATTTCTTAGAAGATTATATATTTATATTGTAAAAAAATTAAATTATAATTTAAAAAATATTTTATTAATAACAATTGAATTTCATTTATCTCAATAGATAATAAAGAATGTATAAGAGATAGGCATGATTACATAAAATATGATCTTTTAACTTAGTTATGGTTGTTATTTATGCTCTTCAATTTTGGATTACGTAAGTATACGTTAAAACTTTTATAAAGTTGAATAAATAGACACATGTGTTCTACATGACAATTCGTATGAGATACAATCGAACTGATTATATTATGCAACGTATAAAATATATCATGCTACATATAAGATGTATGTGTTCTATTTGTTCAACTTTATATAAGTTTAAACACTTAATTGTGCTCATCCATATGCTGGAAGGAGTAGATGCCAAGTTAAAAAATACGGTAATATATTATCCCTAAGAGATGAGTAAACTTAATATATATGCACACAATACATTCATACATACATAAACATATACAAAATCTAAATAAGAATCATTAAAAAACAAAATTAAATTTTACAACAATTTTTTAACTTATAAAACTAGCCGATGAACTCAAATAAAATCTAAGTACAAAGGTTAAAAAATAAAATATTTTTTATATAATGTAAAAAAAAATTTATAAATGACAAAGGTAAAATAAATTTTGCATAGAATAAGGGATTGGTTGGGGGAATGATTATTTCTTAAAATTGAGAAAGATATTTGATGTTTAAACGAAAGTTGAGAAATTTAAATGATTTTCACCTTAAGGTTATATTTGAAAAGAATTTTTAAGCTTGTTATTACCCTTTAATGAAAAATGAAATACTTAGGAAATCTAATGCCATGTATAGCAATCACAACTTCCAAACCTCATTAATTTAAATTGAAAATGAAAGGAGTGGTATGATATTTAGGACCCGCTGAGTATCTGATATGATATTAAATTTTATTTGAATATGCTAGGTAACCTTTTTAAAAAATTTCTTATACGAGAATCTCATTTTTTTATTATCTTAAATCATCAAATAATACTATTATAATATCCTAAGGTGCCGTATTGATAAATCACATATCTTCACATTTTTTCTATAAATAAATGTTTGCATTTATAAACTTTTAAATAGACATAATTTATAAAATTAATTAGGTATTTTTTGCTAATCCTTTCACATGCTACAAACAATCTTAGACGAACTTGAGGTTCTTTCTTTCTAAATAAGATTTGCTAAAATGACAAATATTAGATATCTTAACAGATTTGAGTATGTAATTAGTATAATGTAATTAAATTGTTAAAACTCGTAATTACTGGAACTTGCAAGTCATTATATAATGTTACAACCCATAATAACATATCTAATATTTATTATTTAAGCAAAATCATTCTTTTTCTAATATATAATTTAAAATAATAAGTCCTTTTTTAAAAATAAAATATAAAATTATGGATTTACTTTTACATTTAAAAAATCCTGAAATCACGTTTGGAATTCAAGTCATTTTTTTAAAAAAATTATCATAATCTCAAATTTCTGGTAAGATTAATTTGAATGTATAACTTGGTTATCATATGGCTAAGCGTAATTGGCTGTTGATGAGTTAATGGGTTAACATAATAAGTTGTGATATCATTTTAGGCATATGACCAAATTGAGTAATTGACAGCACAAGAGACAATTGTTTTATAACTGCACAAATAACTTCATCAAACCTACATACGAAAGCATCCATCAAAATATCTAGAGGCTCCTCTTCTTTATTTCATCTTCCTATCTTTTTCAGAGGCCTCGTTTTTTCAGAATGTTCACTTTTCCTAAATTTCATTTAGGGTGAAAATATTTTTAAATTTTTTTGAAATTTTTTTTTTAAATCAACCCTTTTTTTTTCAATTTGAGAAAAATGACTTTCGTACAAAAATTGACGAAAACATGTTTCAAAAATCTTATCCAATTTCAAATTAATTTTTTTTAATCTCATCCCTACCACGATCCCCCTTCCCAAAAAAATTATTATTTTTTTAAAATAATTTAAAATTTTATTTTTTCCCTATTCCTATTCCGACCCACCAAACTCTCCCCTCCCCCCCCCACCCTCAGCTCCCGCCACTTTTACTAAAAAATTAAAAATGTATTTTTACAAAAATTTTAAATTTTAAAAAATTTAATTTTTTGACTCCACCCCGCGCCCCATGCAAAAAAATAAAATTTATGTTTAAAAAAAATTCTAAAATTTGAAAATTTCAATTTTTTACTTCAACCTCCCCCCGCCCCCAAACAATAAAAGAGTTAAAAAATTATTTGTTGGAAATTTCAATTTTTTTCTTCATCCCACCTCTCATTCCCCACCCCTCAAAAAAAAAAAATTAAATCTTTTTTAAAAATATTTTTTACTCTCTAGCTAAAGATAGAAGGTTTTTTCTAAAAAATATTTTTATTCATTAACCAAATAATAAAAAATATTTTTCAAAAAGTATACTCACATTTACCTTTCTAGGTGTATGAACCAACGATAAAAATCCCAACCTATATAGTTGTTCAACTTATAAAATACGAAAATAATCGAATGATCAACTTATGAAAGCAAGAAATAGCAAAACTACTAAGTCTATTATACAACATTTTTTCAAAATCTGAAAGTCACCACATCAAGGACATCTAATCTCAAAATACGAAGTCCAAGAGTATCAACACCAAAATAGATAAAGTAAATAATTTAAGTCCAAAAACTAAGGACATTATTCCATGACCAAGAGAACCCAACACGAGTTAGGAGGATAGCTCACTCTGGAATCTGATGTATTGGAGATCAGCTAGAGCTGAGGGCGAGTCTAAGTCAATGGAACACTTGCTGCACTCCGCAAAAGCAAAACACAGAAAAATACAAGTAGTGATCAGTATAGGACAACATATACTGAGTAGATATTATCAGTCAACTCAAAGTAGAAACCAATATAAATAAAGTAATATCAGAAAATCAACTATAACACTTAACAGGTGGCAAGCAACAAGCACATAATAAATCAACAATATCATAAACAAACCTGAGGACTCATGCTTCAACACCAGGCCTCTTTTACAAAATGGGTTTGCCATGCTAAAGCCTATGATAGGATATCTTGGTCATTCACTTGCTTGGTAATGAGAAGAATGGATTTCTGTGAGCGATTTATTGACATGGTATGGAAAACAATGAGTAATAACTTGTACTCTATCATTATCAATGGTGTTTGATATGAGTTCTTTCACTCTATTAGGGGCCTCAAATAAGGAGACACTCTCTCCCAAGCTTTATTAATCATGGGGGCTGACATATTCGCAAGATTACTGAACCAACTTCATCTTTATCAAAATTATCAAGGATTTCAAATGGTTATTGGTGGTACACAAATAAATCATCTGAGTTTTGATGATGATATTATCATCTTTACTTCTGGGAAGAGGGAGTTATTACACCTCATTATGAAGACCCTGGATACTTATGAAAGAGTGTTAGATCAATTGGTGAACAAGGATAAAAGCTATTTCATAGTGTATGATAATACTCCTCAGCAGGTTTTGAATACTATCAAAGAGGTCATCGAGTTTAGCCAACACCAGATCCTCGTCACTCACCTTGGTTGTCCCTTCTATATTGGAGGCCAAAGGAATATTTACTATTCTACAATGATTGACATAGTGATGAAAAGTATCAGTGAATGGCAATCCAAAAGGCTTCGTTATGGAGGCAGAGTCATTTTGATGAAGCATGTTCTTCAATCCATACCTTTCCACCTTTTCTCTACCATATCTCCTCCCAAAATCTCCTCAATTACATCAAAAAGTTAACTGCTGACTTTTTCTGGAACTGCGACAAAGACTAGAAAAATTATCATTAGGCCTTTCGAAAAACTTTGAGTTATTCCTATGATAGAGACATTGGTGTCAAACAACTGCCTGATATTTGCAAATCCATGCGCTTTAAGCAATGATGAAATTTCAGGAGCAAAAAAATTCTTTATGGGGTCAATTTTTGAACTAAGTACTACCGAAGAGTGAATCCAGTTGCCAAGAAATGGCGCACTGCGCAGTCTCTTATTTGGAAACATCTCATGAAGAATAAGTAGAAAGTAGAGGAGCACATTCAATGGAAAATTAATGCAAGCACTTCCTATTTTTGGTAGGATGATTGGCTAGGAGTAGGTTCTTTTGATTAACTATATAGATATTGCAAGAACTAGGAACATAAAGATCTCATATTTTCTGGAAAATGGACATTAGAATGAGCAACTGGTGAGAGCCTTTGTCCCTCCCCTTCTTGTTGTAAGAATTCTGAATACTCCTTTGCTGTTCAGTGAAGCAATCTCAGATGAAGCTATGTGGAAACCCAGTGACAAATGCTCTTTAGCTTGGGATATTGTCAGATAAAAAAAGATACAATTAAGATCAATTCGTTTATTTGGCACAAAGACACTCCTTTCAAGACTTCATTTCTTGTTTGAGAGCTCTCAGAATGAAACTACTTACTAATGAAGGCTGGCTGACTTTGGAATGGAGACTAAAAATTGTGTCTGTTACATCAGGTCTAGATTCGATACCACTGATCATAATTTTTGTAGAGGGAAAATTTGCAATTGCAAGCTTAGGATGCACTCATTGCACCTTATCATTAGACAATTTATTAATAAAATAGTAAAGGTTAAGAGTACAAAAATGAAGTTGATAAATTGCTCATTCATGCCTTACCTATCTTCATCTGTTAGGAGTTATGGAAGAACAGAAGCTCAACAACGTATGGGGGGAAAAGTCCTCTACTGCAAAGGTTATTTTTCAAGTTGACAAGAATATCTGCTATCTCCTACACACAACTTATCCCTACATTAAATGGTCTCACATCTGAAAGGGTCTGATCCTTTGGGTGGAGGGCTATCAACATGAGTTAAAAGGTTTCTAAAGTGTGCTAGAACAGACCTCCTAACAACATTTATAAGTTGAATACTGATGGAAGTGCATTGGAAAATTCAGGAAGAATAGGAGGGTATTTTGAGGGATTCTAAGGGTGATATGATATATGCCTTTGCTACACCTTTGCGAATGGGAACTAACAATCAGGCTCAGATTCAATCAACCACCTTAGCCTGCATTGGTGTATTCAACATGACTACAGAAAGATTATTCTAGAAGTAGATTCAAAACTTCTCACTAAATAGATTAAACACAACAGCAAAGATCCATGGAAACCACAATTACATCATGAAATTGAAGAGGCTTATTAGTCAACTAGATATCTTCACTATGCAAATATGTTTACAGGGAAGCCAACAAACATAGTAAATGTCCTCTCTAAAAGAAGTCACCAACTAGACATCCCTAAACACTATTATGTTCATCAGCACTTACCACAGGAAGCAAGATGACACTTCAAAATAGACAAACTCAGCTTGACATATTTCAGAAGAAAGAAACTTAAGATTATTAGACAACTATCTTAAAAGGATCTTAATTTTGAGCTTGATATAAATGACTCTATATCTCCACTGATCACCCTTTATCTTTTTCAGATAGACTATTTCTTTTTAAGTCATAGGTCTTAGGTTTATTTTTTTTCTTTCTTTTGTAAAGGGAGAGTCTCCCTTATTTATACTTTTCTATATCTATTGTAATGAGAGGAATCCTCTGGTAGGCGCTAGTCTATGTTTGTTTCCTTTTAACATTGGGGATAAGTTGATCGACCATAGTAGGTTGGCCGACTTATGAACCACCATAAAGTGGAGGTAAGATTACTATCCCCCTCCTTGCACTTTTATTTTTGATTGTTATTAATGATAAGGCGTAAAGGTGTTGCTCGGGCCTTAACCCTCTCAAGACTACGTCATTAAAATAAATAAATAAATAAAAAAAGAGTAGAGACAGACGTATATAATAATGTTATTGCTGATGGCAATGGTACAATCACTAGTTCCTATTATTGCTCATGCTTAGTGCCGACAAAATGAACCCGAATTTTGGTAATCTATCCAACCTGTCCATATTTTAGTAGTTTAGTGAGTGACTTTTTTACATGGATAAAATATGAGCTCAAACCCATATTCAACCCATAGAAATTTGGGTAAACTATGATTTAATCAAATGAGTTTAGCTTTTAACTTCTTCTCACTCAAAATTCATTATGTTTTCTAATTTTTTTTATGTTTTGTTGACTTAAATATTTTGAAAATATAAATTTAAATAAACTTATTTTCTTCAAATTTAAGAAAAATAATTTACCTCTAAAAAGTAAGAAAATATTTTTCAACACTCCCCTCCAATCGCAAATTACAATTTTTTTCGTACTTCACCCAATACCACGAACCCTCTGCAAGCCCCCAAACCCCGACCCTTCCACTCCCAAAGAAAATCAATTTTTTTAAAAAAATCTTTTTTCTTTATAAAAAATTCAAATTTTGTTATAAAAGTTGTAAATCCGATTGAAAAACTTGCTACAATGAGAAAGTCCAACAGAATGAGCCACTACAAATTAAGTTATAACTTATAAGCATAAAATCAATATGAGAAAAGTTGAAAGTTGAATTTTTTAAAAAATCAAATTTTAAAAATATTATGTTTTTTTATCCCACTCCAACCTTTGACCCCCTCTCAGTTCGAGTGTCGGGATTGAATTTCGAGTCAAAAGCTATAAATCGGATCCCGTTAGAAGTTAGGTCCTATGACTAATTTGGAATCTGTCACGACCCGACCCAGGGGCCGTGACTAGTGCCGATTAGGCACTCAGACAAACACTAACCCGAAAACACAACTATTGCAGACAAGAAATCTACCGAAATTTCGGCAGAGTTTCCCCTGCTTTAAGGACTAACCTCACCTGCAAACGGAAGCCCAGAACAGACAACATATATATATATATATATATATATATATATATACATAAGCGGGCCGACAAGGTCACCGCTGCGGTACAACCGCCCAACGAACATCTCATACATACATAATC
>JAPFFP010000098.1:6359482-6374391 GCA_026153255.1 Solanum medicagineum
AGAAACAAAACCGTGCGCTGGTGCATGGGCGACCCATGGCTGGCAAAGCGGACAATATATGCATGTGTGGGGTCCGGACTGTTACAATACATTTAATGGATGTAGTTACAGCTTACCTATGTGGTTCACTTGACAATGAAATTTACATGAAAATCCCAAAAGGATTTAAATTGCCTGAAGCATGTAATAAGTCTCGAGAAATATTCTCAGTCAAATTGTAAAGATCATTATATGGTCTGAAACAATCAGGGTGTATGTGGTATAATCGCCTTAGTGAGTACTTGATAAATGAAGGATACATAAACAATGTCATTTGCCCATCTGTTTTTATTAAGAAATCGGGATCACAGTTTGTAATATTCGCTATTTATGTTGATGATATAAATCTCATTGGAACTCCTGAGGAGGTCCAAAAGGCAATTGAATATTTAAAGAAAGAATTTGAATGAAAGATCTTGGAAAGACAAAACTATGTCTGAGTCTACAAGTTGAACATTTAGCAGACGAAATTTTTGTTAATCAATCTGCCTATACTGAAAAAATCTTAAAATAATTCTATATGGACAAAGCACATCCGTTAAGTACTCCAATGGTTGTTAGATCGCTTGAAGCGAATAAAGATCCATTCCGTCCTCCAGAAGAGGATGTAGAACTCCTTGGTCCTAAAGTACCATATCTTAGTGCTATTGGAGCACTTACGTATCTTGCTAACTCTACTAGACCTGATATAACATTTTCTGTTAATTTGCTAGTAAGATACAGTTCTTCCCCAACAAAAAGGCATTGGAACGGTATTAAAGATATTTTGCGATACTTGAAAGGTACAATTGATATGAGTTTGTTTTATACTAACAAAAACTGTGCAGACCTTGTTGGTTATGTAGACGCAGGTTATTTATCAGATCCACATAAATTTCGATCTCAAACAGGCTATCTGTTTACGTATAAACGAACTACTATATTATTGCGATCTACAAAGTAGTCTGTCGTTGCTGCTTCTTCAAATCATGCCGAAATAATAGCAATTCATGAAGCAAGTAGAGAATGTGTGTGATTTAGATCGATGATACACTCCATCCAAGAGAAGTGTGGACTGAAAAATGACGTCAAAGTACCCATGGTCATATTTGAAGACAGTGTCGCGTGTATAACTTAGTTGAAATGAGGCTTCATAAAAGGAGACAGAACGAAACACATCTCACCAAAATTATTTTTCACACAAAATCTTCAGAAGAAAGGTGAAATTGATGTACAACAAATTCGTTCAAGTGATAATCTTGCAGATTTATTCACTAAGGCATTACCAACGTCAACATTCGAGAAGTTAAGATATAAGATTGGAATGCGTCGTCTTCAAAATGTCAAATGAAGTTTTCATCAGGGGGAGATAATACACGTTGTACTGTTTTTTTCCTTAGCCAAGGTTTTATCCCACTGGCTTTTCCTGGCAAGATTTTTAATGAGGTAGCTAATGGGTATTATAGGTCACCGAGAACCTTCTTTTTTACATGAACAATTGAGGGGGAGTGTCAGAAAACGTGCAATTGCACAGTAAAAAGAAAGATAAATTTGTCAAAAGATGGGGCTCGTGGGTCCCACACCACTTGCCCCTTTGTAGTATATATATTTCCTCCCATTTTGCTTAAAATGCAGATATAAGAAAGAAAACACACAAATTAATATTTTCTCTACTTTCTCTTGTTCTCTCTTAGTTTTCAGTTGTTTCGCCCTAATTTTATTCTAGATCTATTTTATAACAAATAAAGATTAATAAAAGAGGCATTTTAAGTTGTATACTTTATTAAGGCGAAAATACTATTTGTGGAGATTTTCAAAGATTTTGTTGTACAAAAATCAGCTATTTAGTTACATAGTTCATGGGTCCATAGATGTCAGCCCAAATCGTGCGTGTCGTGTGCACCGTTAAATATACATACCCCTATATTAAAAATAGTCTAGCCTAGACATATAATTAACAAAACTGCCGCGGATCCAAGAATAATTCATACTATATCATATCCTTTAGTTTTGGTCAAGCTAATGTTTATTTATTCTTTGTTTGGATGTTTATTATGGATTGTTTCATAATATATTATATTGTATCGTATTGTATTGTCTTAATGAATTTAATATTTAGATGAATTGTATTGTTCTTCGACATTATATACTGTCATGCACTCATAAGTTGAATGATAAACTTACAAGAAATTATAGGGTATGTGTTAGAACCACCGTGAAAAGATATGGTAAATGATAAAATAGAATTATTAAATAATAAATAGAATAAAAAATGAGAAGAAGATATTAAAGTAATAACGCAATCATAATATCAAATGGATCGTGTAACCTACCGACGAATTCAAATGATGTGATACAATATTATATTTAAATTAATAATATACAGATAACAACCATCCAAACAAGGAGTTAAGTTGAAGGGTCTATAAAATATAGGAACATATAATTTTGTCTTGGCAGGATATAAATAAGGCTGGTACATATTATGTATATGTGTTGTTGGGGAAAATTAATATCCATTATTGAATGTACATTGTTGAATATATAGCAGTTGAAAGAGCTCAAGCAACAATAACAGTATCGTCCTTGGGGAGGGTGAACAAGTCGAGAATTCTCGCAGCTGCTTTAATTTCTAATTGGGATTCTGGTCTGATATTGCATCCGATTTCTACTGGAAACAGAAATTTAAAAGTTAATATTGAGCTTCTCCCTTTTGGAACTTCCAATTGCTACGCTTGCATGTGCTCGGATTGGTGCAATTCATTCGGTAATATTTTTACTAATGTCATAAATTATATATTTTTTGAATTAGTGTAGTCGTCATAAATTTTACCCAAAAACGCCAATTACTCATCGGTCACATGTTGAGAATACACCCCCTAATTTCAAAATAACTTGTCTTCACCCTTCTAATTCTCTCTTGAAAAAAGAAAAGACTGACTTTTGGGCCCCTGCCAGTACAACGTACCATGCCACCATATACTCCCTCCCGCCTATCGCCCCTCGTTTTTTTTGTTGGACAATAAATTTTTAAAAATTTTCTTTTGGTAATATTTTAGAATGTCCAGTAATATTTTCTCTATTTTATTTTAATTATCATGATTTTTATTTTTAAAGTCAAATTATATAAACTTTGACTAATAGCTTAAAATATAATTTTTAATCATTTTAATATGAAAAAGAAAAAATTACTTAGACAACTATTATTAAATCAGGTGACTAAAAAATTAGGAGAAGTATATACAAAATAAACTCTCAAACTAAATTAAGTATGGCCCACAAATGTAGCCATTTTGGCAGAAGGGATTTTTCTATTTCTAGTCCTTCGGTCTTATTTTATGTGGCCCTTTTCCTTTTTGATTAGTCCAAAAAGAATGTCATCTTACAAGAAATAATTTATTTTTAAAATTTCTCTTTTACCGTTAATGAAATGATTCTCATCCACACGAAAATATTTATGAATGATTTTAGACCACAAATTTTCAAAACTCTTTCTTTTTTTCTTAAATACTATGTCAAACCAAGGAATGTCACATAAAATGGGACAGAATAGGAAATTGTCCCCATTCATACTAGTTGTGAAGTGCTCAATAGAAAAGCTCTATTGATCTTCTAATCAGCGTCGTATGAATAAGACTAGATGAGTAACATATATTATTTGAAAATAACGTAAAACTAATATAAATCATAATAATTAAAAAATTTAAAATTTTATCGGTGGCATATAAATTGGGACAAAAAATAACATATATTATTTAAAAATACTATAAAAATAACATAGTTAACAACTTAAAATATCTAAAACTCATATTAAAATTTAATTGACTATCTAAATTGAGACAAAAGAAAAATCAAGTATTGATCCAAGTTGAAGTGCAGGTAGTATTTGCGGGGTTCTCAGCAGAATCACTTGCACAGAGGATCGTGGATTGCAAGCCTAAGGTTGTCGTAACATGCAATGCAGTTAGGAGAGGACCCAAGACTATTTTTCTCAAAGACATTGTCCATGATGCCTTGACACTGTCTGCCCAAAATGCAGTCAACATAGGTCACAAATTTACCAGGATCCATAATAAATATTGTATAGAGCTTGGACTAATTTGTTTTTTATTCTCTTGCAGATGTGTGTTTGTCTTTTGAGAATGAATCGGCATTACAAAAACAAATGACTAAATGGGTTGAAGGAAGAGATATTTGGTGACAGGTTAGTTCAAACTTCAAAGCAACTTCTTTAATTTTATACAGCTGGCTTGTTATATGTTTCTTTTAATTTGACTTCAACTTTCATTTATGTTCTTTTAACTTTAGATATGCACGAATAGACATTTAAATATGCATGAAGTTGAATAAGTAGACATATGAGTTTGCTTCCTACGTGACGTCCTGTGTATTATAGGAGTAATTTTGTGTTAACATTCCAGGATGTTGCTCCAAAATATCCAGTTACATGCGATGTAGAGTGAGTTGATGCCGAAGATCCAGTTTTCCTGCTTTACACCAGTGGCAGTACTGGAAAGCCTAAAGTCAGTTTGGTGCTTGTACCATATATCTATTATTTATTTTGCATATGTCTTAATATTTTGATGGATTTTAGTTGATGTTAATATATTAAGGGGGTTGTTCATACAACTGGAGGCTATATGGCATACACTGCCACAACATTCAAGTATGCATTTGACTACAAACAAAAAGACATTTATTGGTATGTCCTTCAACACATTCTTCCTTCAATATCTCTAGTCTCTACCAAATCAATTTTAGTTGTTCTTTTATACTTTCATTATTTTCTCAAATTCTATTTAAGTTGTTCAAATTTTCATTAAAATTTATGTTAGCTTAATTATTTCCTTAAACTTGGTAATTTAATAATCTCAACCCTCTAAACTTTGATGTGACAAACAACATAACTACACTAGCTAGGCGCATGAGGAGGAAAAAAAATAAAAGAATAATCTTCCATGTGAGATATTTTTCAACTATTAATTACCATGTAATCAGTGTTATGAGTATATTTATTCTAATCATATTTCTCTTTGTTTTTTCTTAATATACATTGTATATTTTATCCCAATTATATCTTTTAGAATAATTATTTATTTTAACTATGCATTTCTTTTTCTTTTTTGTATAGAAGTCTACAAAACTTTAAAAATTCTATCTATTTTAATTAAATTAAAAGAAGATTTAAACAAAGTAATGACATTTCAAATGGTGGATTTTCTACAAAAAGGAAATTTTTTTTGTGTATTTTCTTTTTAATGACTATTTATTTCAACTATGCATTTTTTTCAAGTTAAACTTGCAAAATAATTTAGAAAAGCATAAAACGGACCCTATCATTTTGATAGACAACCTCCTTGCTTGTTTATGCTGCTTCTCTACCAACATTACCATTATCTCATCCGTTGTGGCCTCTCTGGTTTCTTCCTCGCCCCACCTTGTGGACTAACTCTATCATTGTTACCTCTGTCTGCATGCACAACAACTCTAGTCTGCTGCTGCACAGGGTCAGTCATATGGGGGTGAGAACACTCTCTCTTTTCATATTTATGCCTCCAAATTAAAGCAACTGCAATCAAAAGAGAGTCAAATACTTAGTGTAGAAAAAGCTTCCTGACAATCATGAGCGACAATCTGTTCAGATTACCTAGAACATCCACCTGTAGAAGCAAACATGATTGACTATATTGGATGAGATGCAATGTCCGGCTTACCTGAACCACAAGAGTAAGAGTCTTGGAAATTATCTGAACTCTTGGGCCTCTTAACAAAAGACTTGGCCTACCCAACTTTCCTCACTCCCTCGACCTTTTTAACAAAATCTATCACCTTATTAAGCTCTTATATGCAACAGTCATATGGACAGATAATACTTATAACTCTAAATTCAAATCTTTGACAAACAATCAGATCCTCTCCACCTTTGTAGTATTACCAATTGGGTGGCATATCTATACAAGGCATGAAATTTATCCTCATAAGCTACCTTTCTCAATTACAATTAACTTAATCTTCTTACAATCTCTCAAGGTCTAGAGTACATATTTCTCAAGAAATAAGGCATGAAACTGAGTCTAAGTAAGTGGTGATAAGACAGGAGACCTGCACTCTACAAAAGCTCTCCACCACTACTTAGCCTCACCTCAAAGCAGAAAAGTCACAAAATCCACAGCATGCTGATGCACAATATCCACCTTATGCAGCCTTTCATAGCAATCCAAAATAAATTCATAATCATCCTTACTTTCTGTTCCTTAGAACACTGGCTGCTTCAACTTTTAAAACTTTGTTAATATCTCATGCTATGCGCCAGTCATCATTAGCCCAGAAGTGGGTTATAGAAAACATCATTACCCATTGCTCCCCCATCAATAAGATTCACAGCAACAATGGAATGAGTGGTAGAAATTGGAGTAATGGACACAACGGGGATGGTTTCAGAACTGACCAACCCTGAAAGAAAATTCAGTACCTGCTGTGCAAGGGTGGGATCCAAGGGAGGGAGTCTTGCAGTCTCAGTTTGAGCATTCTTTTCTATCTCAATATTTTCCCTCAACTCTAATTAGGGGTGGACATTCGGTTTTTCGGTTCGATTTTAGCAAATTTTGGTTCGATTCTTCAAATTTCAGTTTTGAAAAAGTGTGCACCATATATTGAACCAAACTAATTCAGTTCGATTCAATTTTTTCAAACTTGATTTGATTTTATTTGATGTTTTTAAAATTTATGTTTTGGTATGAACCAATGAAAAATAAATAAGGGCAAAATCAGAGTATAAGACATTTAAAAACTTAAAATCATGTTAAGTGATGATATGGACCCAAGGAACACTTATTGTACTTTAAAAACTATATTTATCTTTGTCAAGAACTTGCATATCCAATTATTGCTTGAGAAAAGAAGCATGAAGACAAAGTCATTTACATGAAGTAGTTTTTTTCAGTTCATTTTTTTGATTTTTCGATGTTTATGCCCATCCCTACCTCTAACTCCGTATTCTTTTCAATTCCCTCCTAAGGTGCAAGTGGGACCTCTCCGACTAGTACCTCCTCATCTTAGACGGTGCCCCTGGTGGATGCTACTCTTCCTTGACCTTGACCTTTTCCTCGGTCCTTGCCTCTTGCAGCTGGCTTCTCTGAAGGCTCATTGGCACGAGCTGCTTGCCTGACACCATTGTAGCGCGTCTTAACCATCTAAGGACAGAAGAGTGAAGGAAGTCAGATACCAATTCAGCTTGCCAGATACCAATTAGAATCAAGTCATAACATGAAAAAATGAGAGAAAAAATGCAAGAGATATTTTCTAAGGTTCCATAGCCTCTCAAACAAAAATATAAACGTCTTTGTATGGTTTCGTGAGACTCTACTAGACTCATTTTGATACATTAAGATCAATGAATCTATGCACCGATACCAACTTTATCACGACTCCGAATAGGTCGTGAATGTCACGCTAACCCTTCGATGAGAGAACCAATACCTTAACCCATGCTAAATAATTTAACACAATCCAATAGATTTTAAGTTACAGAAGTAAGTTAAAATAAATAAAGCTAATTGAGTTTCTATAAATTCAACAAATTTGACAATGTGAAGCGTACTACGCAAGAATTGGAAGTCAATGCTCCAAACTCTAAGTGCAAGTCTAACATTAATGATGCAACCTCAAAACTAAAATAAGTCAATACCAAAATAAGGAAGTCTGGATCCAAAATAAGAGGGACAAAGAATAAGAATCCATTATGACCTTAAGCAAACTGGCTCACCCTTGGACTCCATTGTGACCTTAAGCAAACTGACTCACTCTTGGACTCCATTGTGACCTTAAGCAAACTGGCTCACCCTTGGACTCGAGATCAATGATCTCCTATCTAAGATCTAATTGTGCAGTTACCTGAAGATGCTTTGTACTCAACAACAAAGAGAACAAGTGCAGAATCAGTATACAAATAAAAGTATACTGATAGGATCAGGCAAGTACTCCAATAAGCGGGATATAAGTAAAAAAATCAAAATACAGTAATCCATACACATATTGAAATATATGATTGATCCTCATATACAGTCTCAAGCTATCAATTAGATGTAATGCAACAATAGGTCTTTCAAGGGACCCAAGCCCAAGCAAGTATGTATCAGAATGAGACACTCAATCTAATTATAACAGTCGTATCAAAATGTGGCACCCAATCTAAGAATAGTGAATGTGTCAAAATGTAACACTTGATCCAATAGTAATAGATGTGTTGAAATGTGACACTCGATTTAATAGTAATAGATATGTTGGAACGTGACACCTAATCTACAAATGCAATCACAATCACAATCATAATTACATTCACAGTGAATAATGCATCACTAGCCAAGTTCAAGTAACGGTTTGTTACATGCAATTAGATTTTGACAAGTTATCAACTAGTTTATTTTATTATTCCCTTCTTCACATATATACAAGATACTATGAATGAGTTAACATGCATATATGACACAACGAGAGTATTAAATCATCACCTACTTTAAATCAAGCCTTACTTCTATAGAATTGGAGCTTTCCCTTTCTCCAAAGTCCTAACTCATTCTTGGTCTATGAATAATTGAGAAAAATGCACAAAATTAACAATAATGATCTAATTATCGTTATAAAAAATCCTAATTATTGGCCATTCCCATGATCATATCCCCCATCTAGGACTTTTTACCCACCACAAATCACAAGCCTAAATCCTATCCCATAATCATTCTTCCTAGAATCTAAGGTGTAGGAATTAAAATATACATTAGGGAATAGATTAACTTACCTTTAGCGAGAGATTGGTGGAAAGCTGGAGAGAAACTGCACTAAGTCATATTTGGTCTCTCAAGGACGAATTGGGAGAAATAATACTGCGTTTGGGACTTTTCTGGGGTTTAAACTCGCGATTATCCTGCCAAGGCGGCAACTTATCCTGCCATAGCGGGTTGCATGGAGACAGAAGCTTTGTAACTCACGTTCCAACCCCATATTTACAATATACCTTCAATTGATGATGTTCCAAAATATATCCTCATCGCTAAGATTGATTTTGGGAGTTATACTCGCCAGTTGAATTTAATTTCGTAAAGCTGTAACTCCTTATTATCTTGACTATCTACTCAGATTATCAACTTTACATTCCAACTCTCATTCTCTAACTAGATTATCCTAGACCTCACATGACTCAATTTTCATCCAAATCTAACCTAAACTCAAAAATTTTCAATTTATTCTCAATAGTTTTCTAGACCATTTCCTTCTCTATTGACTTACCCATAACAACAGGGTTGGATTTTTACGTCAGCAGAGTAACTAGACCAACATAACATTAACATTAGATGTACACTAAATAAAACTCACAAAATTTAGAAAGATTGGATCTATTTTACCTTTATATAAATGACTCAAGAAGTCGTTTGATGATTGAATACATTACTGTCATTCATTTTGCACAACTAAAGTCTAGCAGTAAAAGGTCATTATTTTCCATTATGAGGGTAAAATAGTAAATTCAATTTTTTGTTATTATTCCTCCAATTTTGTATTTTATTGTTCATTTCTTAATTAATTTTTTTTGTTATGTTTTGTAGGTGTACAGCTGATTGTGGTTGGATTATCGGACATAGCTATGTCACCTATGGACCTTTACTAAACGGAGCAACTAATGTGATTTTTGAAGGGGTAGTTAATTACATAACAATATATATATATATATATATATATATATATAACAATATATATATATATATTTCATTTTAACATCTTTTTAAAGAATATTTTTGAGTTTCATTATAGATATAAATAATTCAAATAAAATTGTTTAATAATCTTCTAAGAATTTAATTTACATAACGTATGATTCATATGTCGTAGGTTCCAAATTATCTAGATGCAGGACGTTGTTGGAATATCATTGATAAGTATAAAGTTGCAATCTTTTATACCGCTCCCACATTAGTAAGATCTCTCATGCAAGAGGGAAATGGGGTAAGTGTACACCTTACACAAATATTTAAAATCATTTAGTCAAGTAACTTCAAATAATGAAGAAAATTCAATAACATTAGTGGTATATACAAAGTCAAATTTTAATAAAAGACATTACATTTTTTTACTATTAGTTTATATCTGTACATAAATAATACCAGCCTTGTATTTTTTACATATAAATAGAAATATTATTGTTTATATTTGAAATAGTTAATTCAAGATAATAAGATTTAGACATGTTTTTGCAATATATTATTTTGGATCTAGTTTATAAATTTTATTTACTATTATAAAGATTTGAGAAGCACAATTCGAAATCATAAAATATTCCTTGCATGTAATTAAAAGCAGACAAATTTTCATTCATTCTCTTTTAATAAAGATTTTGTGCTCTTTTTTCTTTAAATAACAACTTTTAATAATACAACAACAATAATTTATTCAGTGAAAATTTCATTAGTGCGATTTAGAGAGATAAAAAATGTATGCAGACCTTACTATTATGTCATAGAGATAGAAAAACTATTTATGAAAGAAACAAATTTTAATGTTGTTGAAGTAAAAATAAACTTATAAATTTAATTCACTGAAGTTTTTTTTTCCTGCAAGCCAAAGGCTTTATGGTTTAGCCTTTACTAGCCTTTCATTTTGTGCAGCCAAGATTAATGGAAATATTTTATCATACTATTCTTATTAACTGATGTTTACTGTTAGGTCATGAAAATAATTTGAAAAATAAATAACAAATATTGAGTCTAACACATGGAATTTTTTTTTTTTTTTTGTGTATTGATTTAAAAATAATAAGTAAAAATAAAAATATATTTTTAATATATTGGATAGACAAGAGTGAACAAGAGAGTATTTAGTTAAATTCTTTACATGGCTTTGAGAGTAAAACTATTTCTGATTCGAAAGGTTTATGTATGGACCTAAATATACTTGTCTTCTGTTTTGATCATAAAATGTTTTGTATTGTATGCTTCTTGTTATTCATTTTAATTTTTTTTTATAAATATACATATAGCATGTGACGTGGTATTCAAGAAAATTTTTGAGGGTGTTGGGAAGGGTTGGTGAGCCAATCAATCGAGTGCATGAAGGTCTTTCTTTCTTTGCCTATATATGAATCTCTTGTTATTTTACTCGAGTATGATAACGTTTAAAAATGTTTTGGGTCAGGTGGTTTTTCAATGTTGTAGGAGACGGGAAGTGCCCTACATCTGACACATGGTGGCAAACGGAAACCGGAGGTTTCATGGTATTTCAATATTTGTTTTTTTTTTTTTAAAATCTTACATAATAAAATGAAAAAGAAAAAACTAGAAATGTGCTCCTTAACTTGGCTCGAACCATCATTTATGTCCTTCAATTGTGGTGTACATACGTTTACGAACATATAAAAAGTTGAAACACTTGTCTTACTAATGTAATAAACGTAGGTCGCCATTGACATTTAGGACATCACATGTGTCTACTTGTTTAACTTTATATGAATTTAAGTTTCTCGATTGTGCACACTCCAAATTGGAGGACATCAGGCTAAGTTAAAGAGCATGTTTGTGTCTTATTCCCTCCAACAGTGGCTGATCTACGTTCAAGCATAATTACATCTTGAAGCCAATACTAGGAAACCTAATAATTTGTACAAATATGTAAACTGAGCACCCAATTTAGTAGTTGCTTCAAAATAGAAGTAGTTGAGTACCAATAGCCAAAGAATTCTAGATCCAATAATGTTTAGATTTGG
This sequence comes from Solanum medicagineum, assembly GCA_026153255.1. Classification (NCBI taxonomy): domain Eukaryota; kingdom Viridiplantae; phylum Streptophyta; class Magnoliopsida; order Solanales; family Solanaceae; genus Solanum; species Solanum medicagineum. Next base: position 6,371,253 of record JAPFFP010000098.1, read on the forward strand.
AAACAAAATGAATAACACGTTTTGTTTTGTACATGATGAAATATATATTTTGATAACGATTCAGTTTGCTAAAACAACTAACATTTGGAGTATAATGTTCAATTTCACTTTAAGTTGTTGAAACAAGACCTGTTAGAGTTGAGTTCATTATCGTTAATTTTTGGGTTGCAGATTACCCCAATACCAGGAGCTTGGCCACAAAAGCCTGGTTCTGCTACATTACCATTTTTTGGTGTCCAGGTACTATAACAGGGTACATGCTACATTTTATCGCGATCAGAGAGGTCACCTATTTCTAATATTTATCATTGCAGCCCGTTGTAGTGGACGAAAAGGGTGTGGAGCTGCAGTGGATATTTATGCGTGAAAAGTTCATGGCCTTCTGCTTTCAGAACACTTAATGGAGATCATGAAAGATATCAGACAACATACTTATGTGCTTTCCCTGGATATTATTTTACTGGTGATGGTTGCAACAGGTACCTAATTAATTAATTTCCGTGATCATAATTCATACGTGTATTTATAAACTCTTGGTTGCATGTAGGGACAAAGATGGTTACTACTGGCTCACTGGCAGAGTAGACGATGTTAATAACGTCAGGTATATTTGACTCCCTCATCCAATATATATACTTGCTTCTGTTATTTGAACTATATATATGTATGTACAGTAGCTGAAGTAGAGTCAGCTTTAGTTTCACATTCTCAGTATGTTGAAGCTGCTGTGATTGGCGTGGAGAATGATGTTAAAGGACAAGGGATATATGCATTTGTTACTTTAGCTGAAGGTGTTCCATACAGTGAGGAACTCAGAAGAAGTCTTATCAAAGTTGTCAGAGATAAGGTATCCTTTTGATTTGCGTTTGTTAAATATGTATGTATGGTAGAAGCAGATGAAAACTGGTCTGTATCTTAATGTCAGATTGGAGGTTTTGCTGCACCAGACAAGATCCACTGGGCACCAGCTCTACCCAAGACAAGGAGTGGCAAAATAATGAGGAGAATATTGAGGAAAATTGCTTCCAACAGCTTAGACGAGCTTGGTGACACAACTACTTTGGCAGATCCTACTGTCGTTCAACAGCTTATTGCACTTGCTCACTCTTGATGTCACTTTAATGGTACCTTATTCTTTATAAATTGCTATTGTTTGTTTCTGACATCAAATAAAATTTGTGTATTTTCAAAGTGACCATCTTTCTACACAATTGTGAATAAGGGGGTCAAAAAGGGCACAAAAACGGATGGCCGCCCATATGCTCAAAACCAATACACATAAAAGAGGATCTAACCCTACATCTATTTTCCAAGAAGGGGACTAGGAACATATCTCTGATTACATGATAAATTGCTGAACCGAAAAGCCGCATCTTTGGCCTTTCATAGTCTTTCTAACTATAACACTGAAGCTTTGCTTATTTTATGTAACTAGTCTTGGGCACGTGCGGGGCACGTGCGTTGCACGTGTATCCCATGGTAAGTTAGATTATTGATGTAGTATAACAGTAATGATTTAATTTATGGAAACAATAATTTGTACAAGCTGTAAGTGCAATAATTTGGATCTCCGCTTGATGAGTAGTGTGGATCATTGTTGCGTCGATTATGTTTGCATTGGTGAGTCAGTGTCTTGTAATCCTGAAATTTGAAGCCGTGTAATGTTGTTAGGACTGCAGAGTTTTATATATATCTATATCTATATCAATAGATAAAGATTTGGGTTTAGATGTCTTGTTCAAAGTTCAAACATTGAAAGGAAATGAGAAGTACAATTTTGAAGAACTCATGGAAAATGTAGCTAGTATTTGGAATAAGCAATAGTACAAATTGTCTTGTTGTTTTGAAGTCGCGCCCTGTAAGGTGGAATTCATGGCTTTAAGGAAAAAGGAGTTTTGTACAATTGGTTGTGGTTTGGCTCTATTTGGCTTATGTCGAAGTCAAATGCAGAATACTAAACAACATTGGAGATGCTTCCTAAATTGATCGCAGCATTACATTTGGACCACTGTGGAACATGAGTCAAGTTTTGAGGTTATGATCCAATTAAAAATGAACATAGCATATAGATAGAAGACTGTGACAATGTTCTTACAACGCTAGACACTATTGTAGATGTTGTAGTTGTTGAAAATTAAACTTGATTTGAGCTTTGGTTTTTGATATTGGACTTGCAAGTGTTGGTCCAATAAATAGTCTATTATCTAGAAGTATCGTGTAAAGAGTAGTAGGGTCGAAGTGTCTAGAAATATCTTGTAAAATCTCTAGTCTAGAAATGTCCATGATAATATCTAGGGAAGAACTATCTAGATACTAGTTAGTGGAGTTAGATTCTAAAACATTCCTTGTACTAGTATAAATAGGGGTGTTCTCCCCCCATTTGAAATAAAGCAAAAAGCAAAAAGTTCAAGATCAATATAATATAAGTTTTCTCCACTCTTCTCAATATCCTTTTCACCTATATAAGCTCTTCTCTAATATATAGCCTCTTATTTCCAACAAATTGGTATGAGAGCTTGGTTCGACAAGATGATGGCCAATAATGTCATCACGTTTCCTTGCCTCACAAACGATAACTATGATCGATGGAGCATCCAAATGAAGACCTTCCTAGGTGGACAAGACCTATAGGAGATTGTGGACCAAGGTTATGAGGAGCCTAAAGACAAGGGATCACTCACGAAGGAACAAAAGCAAGCCAAGACCAATGATCAAAAGACTCTCTCGATTATTCAACAAAGTGTTAATGATGGAGTTTTTGAGAAGATTGCTTGTGCAACTACCTCCAAGAAAGCATGGGAGATCTTGGAGAATTCTCACAAAGGAGTTGACAAAGTGAAAAGGGTTCGGCCACAAACTCTTTCGAGGTGAGTTTGAATTATTGTGTAAAAATGATTCCGAATCAATTTTCGATTATTTTTCAAGAGTCTTGGCGGTTGTCAATCAATTGACAAGAAATGGTGAAGTTATAAGTGATATTAGAGTCATTGAGAAAATTCTTAGATCATTAGATTCTAAATTTGACAACATTATAGTAGCCATTGAAGAATCTAAGGATCTACAATCAATGACTATTGATGAACTCATGGGTTCACTACAAGCCCATGAAGAGAGGTTTAACAAGAGAAGTAAAGAGCCT
>JAPFFP010000098.1:6380093-6408413 GCA_026153255.1 Solanum medicagineum
TTAAACTCTTTTTCTTTACTTGCCTTTTTCTCCTTTTCACAATACTTTCAGTCAATAGAAATAATATAAAATTACGAGCATAATATTGTTTACAATTTTTCTGACTCATCAAAAACTTTGTTGATGTCACCTGTCAACTTTGAAGGATATATACAGGAATTTGAAAGTTTGAGGATAGAGAAACTATATCTTTATATTTAAATATTAAAAAAATTCCTTAAATTAAGGTAAATAGATTATTTATTATAAATATTAATTTAGAAATTATAATTATCTTTTCTGTTTCATTAAAACTTCTAAAAAAAATAAAAAATAAAATAAAAATAAAAATCCTTCATATTTGTAATATAAAAAAAATACTAGCATTTATATAATTAAGTCTTAAGGAATGTCTTTTCAAGTAATTTTCCCAATAAGGAAGATTATATAGTACAAATAGTCCACAAATTACAATCATTTGTATAGATCACAAGTAATTCCTACTTAATCCTACAACAAATGATTTTTCATACAACAACAATAATCTTCGGAAACAGACAAGAAAAGTAAGTTTTCAAATTATCCTACTAAAAACTTGATATAATTAAGATTTACAATATCTAAGATACAAACAAGAAGTACTAATCAAGCATTTTACTTTAAGCCACAACCAATTATTCATGCCACTATATTATTCAAGCCACAACCAATTAACATAAGGTCAAATTTCATTAACTTTTTCGAGTTTATCATAATATTAAGTTGCCAATCAAATTGCACTGAACTAAGAGTCTTTCAAAATGACTAGGCAAAGGCCATCTTATCCAAGAATGATGCACAACATCAACAAGAGAAATTGGAATAATAAATTCAAAAAAGAAAAGGACAATCTTATTCATGAATTTTAATATCAAAAGAGCTAATTGATGTTATCCAGTTCTTGAGGGAAATTCATCTTATGCACTGAAATTGGTTACATATCCGAAAACCATAGGGATGAAAGAAAACTATGACAAAGAATAGCTTTATTAGTAAACTAAAAATTAAATGAATGCTTTTTGTCTAGGAAAAAAAGAAAAAATGCACTCTCCTCTTAATTTGGTCTAGTGCAGTCAAATCGGATCTCACCCTGGTTTCCGGTCAAAACCCCGACCCGGCCCAATTTAATCATGGCTATTGCAAATGCTTGTTTGAATGCATCATTATTGGAAGCAAAGAAGTTGACAGTATTTCTTGATCTTGAATCAGTGAAGAGAACTTGATCAGAGACAAAGAGACCCTTTCCCTGTTGAAGATTCTTGAAGTAAGCATTATCAAAGGTATTTGGTGTTGTTGGATCCATGTTAATGGCAATTCTCGGGTCGACCCGCAATGGGCACATTTGCTTCAGTTGTGACACGTAACCTTTGTTTAGGGTCGGGTCAACTCTGCTCTTTGGGCTGAAATTGTAGAGCCTCTTTGAAACGCGGTTGCAGTGGGAGAAACCCAGGGTGTGCGCACCTATATATATATAGAGAGAGAATAGAATGTTATACATGCAGACCAAAGAAAAATAAGGGATAAAAAGAAAAGATTGAGACCTGATAATGCAATCATATCAGTTTGGGTAAGGCCACGTCTGCCAAACATTGTATTGAGTTGATCTAGGTTGAATCCTTCCCCTGGAAGTTGATGTTGGACGGAGGTTAAGGTTGAAATTTTCCCATCACGACGGCCCAACTCCACCGGATAAAATGGGCCTCCAGTCTATACAATAATATGCAACAACTTAAATAAAGGTAAAATCTATTAAAATATTTGGAGAGTAGTAACTCATTTACCATAGCAACAACTTCTCGAGTGGCCAAAGCCAAAATATCAGCACAGGATACTTTATTACGGCATTTAGGGTCTCTGTCCACAGCTGCTTTGGCTTTGACAACAGTGTCAAATCCATCACCTGCTAATGAAAGATTGTCTGGATGGTCCTTCTCTGCCTTTCCATTTGGTGATGACAATAGCATCGATGCATCACACCCCTAAAGTATTCAAAATCATAATATCTTAACAAAACACTAACACCAATTATAGTAATAAAGGTAGATTTTTTTGATAGAGGAGGGGGAGTTTGTTGTATTTAAGTTAATTCAGATGGAGAGTATGAAATTTTTCGTACTCGAATAAAGCAATCATGAAAGAAGAGTCGTAGAGTTGCTGGAGCTGTAACAAAAGTCTGTTGAAATTTTTGTCTGACTGCAGAACGAACTAGTGACTCCACATTTGGACATGTATTTTTGTAGAAGTCTCTTCTCAATTGACCAAATGCACTACTACTAGCACTTAGGACCAACAATAGAACGAATAACAAATTACCCTTTCTTTGATTCTCCATTTTCTTTTTCCTTTTTTCCTCTAAGATATCAAACTGATGATTGGGGGGGGGGGGGGTTTGATGAAGAGTTGTATTTATACTTTTTACTACTAAGTATATATAGACATAGATCCAATTGGGCAGTTAAATTAAGGTTGGACTTTGGCCAAATACACTCTGGCCATTTTTTCAATGAGATTGTGCTTGAGTTATGGTGAGTATTTTATATTCATTATCATTCTTTTATATTTAGAAGGGCAAAGAGGTCAAAAGTATCTTAGAATTATTTTAAATAGAACAGAAATATTCCTCCATTAGGTTTTGTCTTAAAAATACTCATTCGTTAAATTTTTGGCTAAAAAGTATCCCATCTTCCTAATGGAAACAAAAAAGAGCCAAAAATACTCAACAGTTTTTGAATAGTCCATATTCTTACTGTATTAAAAAATAGCTTTATTTATAGTTGCAATGACTTTTCTCTCGAAAATGATAATTTATGTTGATTGACACACATTAATAATATGAGTACAACTACTTCTATACATATTTCGTAGGTTTGGAAATTTGCAGAGTTGGATCCTGTTGAACTCGATAAATTGATTAGAGGAGGAGGCAATGACTATAACGTGGACCGATCATGTGGTGTTTTTTGTTCACATAGCATGCATGGAGTCATTTTCATTAGAGAGACTTTTTTTTTTTAGCAAAATTTTAAGGGAGTTATATTTTTGAACCAAAATCTAATCAAGGGGTATTTTTACTCCATTTCTGATAGCTCGGAGGTATTTTTTGCTCTTTTCATTTTCGTTAGAGAGAAGAGTATTTTTAAACCAGAAATTATTGCTAAGTAAAAATCTAATGTAGGGGTATTTTGCTTCATTTTTTGAACAGTTCAGAGGTACTTTTGGTCCTTTTCCATATTTAGAATTTGAGTACTATCATATTTGTTGGGTTTTAAAAGTTGCATTTTTATGAAGAATTTTGACTTTTATGAAGAGTTCTAACTTTTTTGAAGGTTCCTATTTTTCTGAAAAATTGTAACTTTTTTAAAAGGTTGTGATCTTTCCAATAAGAAAATAATAAACACTTATTCACACTATCCTTTTTCTCCATAAATAGAGGATTTTCCTCTCATTTTTCAACAATAAATTTCTGGACTTCTTCTTCTACTACTAAACAGTATCCTATGTGTACTTTACTATTGTTAAGTGATTCACTGACGCGGTGATTTTAGGTACCGACACACTGGTGAGTAAGATAGTTCTATCATGGGAGGATATATATATTTCATTAACCTCGAGTACTTGAGAAGAATAATTTTCTTAAGGACATTGTGCATTCAGTGGCTCAATTTTCTTCTTGTCAATATTATTATTTTTTGTTTTTATTATGGATTCTCTTTTCATTTCTAGGTTTAACTTTTGATTTTGAAAACTACTAAAACTTTTACTGTTTATTATTTTTTAAAAAAATATTCTAAATATTCTAGTATACAGATTAGACCAACAGTATTTTTATATGGTGGAATATAGTATGCCAGATCATTACAAATAGAATAACATAATAGTCCTTCACGCAGGTATTACATTGTTTTGCATGGATAAGAAAAGAGAATGAACATACTTCAAAAGTAATATCCTAATTAAGCGTATTTATATGTAAATTACCAAAATGTTATGAGGATAAGATTGGGGGTTTGGGGTGGGGGTGGGGGGTTGGAGGGAATGGTAGTGGAGGTGTTTTACAATATTTTAAATCAGTGATTGAGTGTACGTGCTTTGCGCGTGTGTATTGCATCAATTAATAAAAAAAAATTAAAAAAACAAATTATTACATGTATAACTTATATCATTGAACACACAACTATAAATAACTAGTCTTACTGTATGCGTTTTGCATGTGATCAAAGTTTGTACCTCGTTTGATAACAAACATTATAGAGAAAAATTAAAATTTCATTATGAACTTATAAAACATAAATAATTCACTAATTTTGATAAATTATTTATTTATAAAGATCCTATATATAGAGATTCTATCACTAATTAGAACTCATGGTAAATTAGAAGTCTATCAAATTCAAATGAAAGAACTAGAAGTCTATCAAATAAGTAGAAGTTCTTATTTTATCACTTCTTTTCATATGTTTTAAAAGTCAATATTATAAATATAATTAAATAATAATTTAAAGAAATATGTTGAAAAGACTATTTTATCTAAATAAAGAATTTCTAATGAAGGGCAAAAGTTCAAATAATATTTCTAAAGGCTTTCACGTTTTTAATATACTATAGATATTAATAAATTATGCAAATATTACTATCTCATATCATTATGTTTATAAATATTCTTTTTTTTATTCCTATCTCATGATGCAAATCAACTTCATAGTTTATTTTATTTGAAAATAATAATAGATAAAATAGTTGAAGCTTTTTATTCTCCATGTCTCTTTTTTTCCTCATTCGGTGTCTTAAGAATTGAGCAGTCTTATCATTGCACAATAGCCTGGGTTGATAATTCTATATTCTTCTAGTGTTCGAGGAAAAGAATATCTTCTTTTATCATTAAGTTTTAAATTCATGTCCAGCTCCGGTCTACCTCAATATGGATTGTAATTAATACGTTCATATTTTCTATTACAATATAATTGTAATAAAAAAATATTTATTTACCATTTTTTCCTTTTGATTGAGAACTTTTTAGCAAGAGAACGAACACGATAATTTCAATAACATTGGTCGTATATTTGAATGTTATCATTTATATTGAATACCAATTTATTGTTCCTTTTCGGTGGGGATTGTAGAGTCATATCTGAAAGCTCCTTCAATTTTTAAATAGACACATATATTCTTTACAAGCATGCATACATACAAACAAAAACTGAAGCCAATAAAAATGTAGATAAATTACATGACAATATAATATTACGAAAGAGAGAAAAAATAATATTACCTATAAACCCATCAATGTATAAGCATGTAATTGCTTTGACATGAATATAAATGTATTTCTTATATAGATATATGTGTTTTAATATTATTGTCTAACTGAAAGAGGTATTGGATTGTAGAATTTTATGTGTCTTGTGTTTGTTTGTTTTAATCCTAAATATTGGGTAAATTATTGGTAGAAAAACTTGACCAACAAAATTATTGGGTAATATTAGTCCTTTGATTGCAAAAGTTTGTAATCTTTTCTTTGTTGAAGATAGTAAAATCGTACTTAAATCATGTGTTATAGCTTGTGGTTGTTTTTCTTGAGCAAAGAATTTTTTTCACATAAAATTCTCTATGTTATCTTCTTTCTGTCTCTAGTAATTCTGTAATTAGGAACCTGATCTCTTACTGTGATAGACTCGTCCAACCCATCCTTTAGTCATTACAATTATTTGAGATAAAGGCACTGAGGAGGCGCACATGGGCGTTTATAATATGGGATTGTCCAATGCCCAAACAGGATACAGCAACAGAATGAGACAGGTAATGACCAATTGTGCCTCACAATGATCCATGGAATAATCATTGTTTAGAAAATGACAAACAAAGCGTACATTTAGGGTCTTCCTTAAGCCATGTTACTAGTTGGTGACCGTTTCAACAATAATTAATTAGCTTCATTCTTTATAGTTTTGTCAAAAACCTACCACTCCTGCACTCTTTCAAATATAATAACTTCTCTTATTTTACACTAACGGGTCATTTGATGTAAAAGATTAATGCATTTAATCCTGAAATAAAAATATAGCGAACCTTAAATTGATGTTTGGTTGTCAAATTTGGGATAACTTATCCCGAAACTAATAAATAGTACCACGATAAGTTATTCTTCTTCTTGGGGGTATACTAATCCCGGGATAACTTATCCCAAAATAAAAAATATTAATGACAAAGGTACCCTTTTAAACCTTTTTTATATCTCATTTTGAATATTTGTGCGTATTTACATTATTTTTAATACAATACATAATAACATTCACAAGCTTCTCTCTTTATTTTTATGATATTTCTTCATATTTTTCTATTAAAAACTTACACTATGTAATATAATTTTTATTGACTAATTCTTATTTTTTTAATATTTTATTTTTTCATAAATCTTTTTTAATTTAACAAACTTAAAAATAGAAGTTCTATTTTAAAATTAAATAAGAAGAAAGTTTTATTTTAAATGCATACCATGCACACATAAAAATATTAAAACTATATAATATAAGATGAAAGATTTATTTTAAAAATAAATATTGAATAACTAAAGAAAAAAAAACATAAAAAACTAATAAAGTGGAGGATATTTTTCTAAACAAACAACATATTCTTAAAATTTATGTAACAAACCAAATACCCAATAAGATATAATTTCATCATTAATAATCCCAACATAATGTATCTCATCATAACGTCTATTCAAACTAAACAACCCTAAATAATTTATTACAATGACTTGGTTTTACAAGAAGCATTTGCTTTAGCACCACGAAATTGAAGGCTGACAAAAGTTAATAATTACTTACAAATTATATTATAATAATATTTCAAATTATACAATAAGTATAAAATTTGTTTAAATGATATAAATTTAATTTGATTTTTCAGTTAAAACCAAATCATTTTTTTTTATTGAACATCAAATCAAGTTAAGTTAAATAATGAATCGATTTCTTTTCTTAATTTGATGTGATTTATCAAAAATAAATAAATAACACCCCTACTACAAGTATGATTTAAAAGTTTTTAAAATTGAAAGTTCTTTTACCACGCCTAAACAAAATTTTGCAATTACCCCTGCCTACCTTAAATATTACTTTATAAAACAAAGGTTTCTGACCAATTAACTCTTATAGAAACAAACTACTCAATTTTTACCTAATAGCAGGCTTTTAATGAGATAAATGAAGAAACCATAATAATGTGTAGAGAAAGAAATAAGCACACCTTTTTATTATTTTTTTAAAAAAATTTTATATCTAAACAAAATTTAAGTTAATGTCAAACAACTTTTTATAATGTTGAAATTTGTTAGTACGTCAACCAACCGCACATCGCATATCACATCACGACGATGCATGGCCAACTTTTCAACATGAAGACGTGTTCAATTTCGACACGTAACAAAGATATATGAGAATTATTGAAGGGAATTTATATTATATTAGTATATAAATCCCAGAACCAATCATTTGAAATTCACATGCTTAACAGTCATAAAATAGGATGAACCTGCCCATTTGGACTGAATAATTATTTTTATCATAACAAGTGACGAGCCAATTTGATCAAAGCAACATGTTTATTACAGCTCACCATATTAATAATAGTAAGTAGATACACCATATAGTTACATGAGTGGAGCTTTACAGCAAAATTCTTATCCCTCTATTCACTAGATGAAAAATTAAATGTGTAGTAAGGACAAAATATTTGAAGGAAGTAGCATCGAAAAACAAGCATGGCTATGAAGCAAAATAATTTTGGCACTTTTGTGGTAGGTGAATTCAAAATTTGAAGTTTATTAATTTTTACAATATTATCAAAATAAAAAATAACAATAACTGAGTTTACAATCACACATTTATAAGTATTTAATAGAGTTCACAATAAATTACAGAATCTATGTAATGACTTTTGAATTCCTGAGAACCTATAATGATCTAGATCTGCCACTGACTTTCATATACCCATGCAACGATAAAAAATAGTGTCTTTGGGGGTTCTTTAGGGCACATTCAATATGCATATGTAAACCAACTAAGAGTTAAATATTTAAGTAAAAAAGTAAATTTCTACGACGAAAATCATAGGAATTTTCATGATCCACCCTAATCCACTAATAAAAATCGATGGAAGGAAAAGTGACGGCGTCGCTCCTAAAAAGCAATAGATAAAGCGACACTGTTGTTGACATCCAATTTTTAATGTTCATAGTATAAATCAATCATCGAGCTTCAATTTTTAACAATATGAAATAATTATCTTCGAAAAAAAATATATTTGAAGCTATTTTAGAATTATATTTATTCAAAAAATCATTCTTAAAAAAAAATTTATTTTCTTGATTAATTATCTTGATTTAATTATTTTAAAATTAATTATTTCACTTTGATATTTCGAGAAGCTCGTTAATTGATCTAATTTAATTCATCGTATATTTTAAAAATAAAATCCGCGCCCGACCCCATATGTTTCCCCTTTTTCCTTTTCCCTTTTCCTTTAACTTTTCTTTTTTTTCCTTTTTCACGTGGGACCCACGTGTCCCTCCTTTTCCATTTCTCTTCCTCTTCTCAGGAATCTTTGCTCTTCTTTCATTTTTTTCTTCAAGAACACACACACAGTCTCCTTCTTCTTCTTCAAATTTTTTTTTTTGAAAAAAAAATCAACTCCCAACGTTCGAATTTTGAATTTCAAATCAAATCCAAAATCTCAATTTTTGACCCCAATTTTCTCTATAAATACCCCTCTCGAATCTGTAAAAAGGGGGGTGGGCGGATTCTTGACCAAGGAGAATTTTTGTAGAGTATTTCTTCCATTTTTAGTTAATAATAAGTGGAGGTGGTGTCGCTCAAGCTCAAATCTCGGTTCACTGCCTCGGAAAAGGTAAACTATCTTCCCATTCATCATCTGTTTTAGTTATAAATGTTGTTGGCTTAGTTGTAATCTTGTGATTTTGTTTTAATAGCCTATCGTCTTATGTCAGTCGAGCATTGAGTTTTGTGAAATTCTAACTACTGTTTTTGTTGTTTACGACATGATTTTTAAATATGTTTTCTTTGTTCTTTTTCCTTTTTATTACTACTATATCTTCTATTGGTAGCCATTAATTCATACCCTTTTTATTTATATATACTTCTTCTTAATATATTCATTTTTGAAAAATGATCACCGGAGGCTTTGAATTTACTTATATTTAAGCATGTTCCTCTTGTCTAGGCCTAAGTTTAGTTACTGGAAAGTACCATATTTTGTTTAAATTGCGTCATTGTTTCGATTGATTTTGAAGCTCTGTTTCGTTATTTACTTTGACTATCGTCACACTATTGTTTAATTTGCAAGGCCATCACATATTTGTTAATAATAGATAGAATTGATCTTTTCTTAGGTATTAATCCTTATTTCTTTCTTCTTTGCATGAACTACAATTTTGGGTTCTTTTGAACCCCATCTTGCATTTCCTTGGGCCATGGAGGTCCAGACTTCCTCCTCTTCGAGTCAGCCCACCCTCTCTTGGATTTGGAGAACAGTCTACAGGGTTAAAGGAAGCTAGAATACAGGTTTCGGGGGCATAAAATCAGCATATATACCCTGATATACACTAATATACATCCTATATACACTTCATGTATATCACAAGAAATGTGGGCCACAAGCCCATTAGCAGGAACAGCAGCAGATGGGCAGCAGGGGTGAGCAAACCCAATTCATTTTATAAATTGGGCAGATTTAAATTTGGGCCTGCCAAGCCCAATTTCTATTCCTTCTATTTTTCCTTGTTTTATTATTTTATTCAAAATATTTGGTATCATTTGATGCTAACTCTAACATTATTTGTATTATTATTTGTTAATCTAATTGTTTCCCCATTGCCTCCATTTGTGTTAATTTTCGTCATTAATGATTTTCTTAAGTGTTGAAATTATTCTACAATTTAATTTTGGTTCGGAGTGTTAGTTAATTTTAAACTTAGTTAATTTTTGCAAAATTAGTCCATTCTTTCAAAATTAGTACATTTTTTTTCAAATTTAGTCAAGTCTTTCAAATTTGATCATTTTTCACATTTAGTCAAGTCTTTTAAATTTAGTCAATTCTTTCAAAATGAGTCAATTTTTAAATTAGTCAACTTTTTAAAAAGTCAATCAAATCTTTTAAAAGTTAGTCAACTTCCTAATCGTCGGTCAACCACACGTGAGCGGCCATTTTGAGTGATTAATTTCTTCTCAAAGTGGACCCTTACCCGTTTCTCTGAAATTTTAAGACTTTTTTTTGTTAGGGTCTTAAAATTAGTTTAAGTTTTCTTAATTTCTTTAAAAAAAAAATTAAGTGGTGACTTTATTGGTTTTTTTTCTATAAAAAATTGATTTTTCTCTTAAAGTAATTAAGTTTTAAACTGATTTGATTTTCGAATTTTTCTCTTAAAAAAGCCATTTTTCGAATTAACAGAAATGACGACTCTGCTGGAGAATTTCAATTAGGTTCTAACCATTAGATTAGATTGATTGACTAACTGTTCGATTTGTTTAGTTATATTTCCTTGCTTTATTTTGTTTAAATTCGATATTAAATTGTCATTTGCATTTCATGGCACTTTCTATTATATCTTGTGCATTTGGGAGGATGGTTTTGTGAATCCGCAGCCGGATTTCCAAATACTTAACCCTTTTTGGACTAAGTGACAATTTATTGGTTCGTAATGCATCCAATAGTTGTCATGATTTCCAGCCAAGTTGTCCATCTGGGTTCCCCGTCCATTCAAAATTCACTTTTAGACACCTAGGATAGAGCGAATCCAAATCCCTACTTCTAAGCATTTTCCTAAGACGACCCAACACGTAAGGCGTGTTGGGCCCATTAGAAAGACCACTTTGAGTTCAAAGTGGCCCCCGGTCCAAATTGACGATTATGCTTATGTGTTTATATTTAAAGGATGTATATGTTATTTGGTGAACCTTTGCCCCTCGGGGTTGGGAGTTCATTTTAATAACACATTTTAATCAAAAGAGGGTTGTTTATAGGATATTACATCCAAAGACGTTCAGAGACGCCGAGAAGTCCAAGAAGAAGAAGTCTTCTAGAGAGGTTTAGCTTAGGACTATACCCTGCGTGGGACTGATTATTTTGTATCCCTTCCCCATATTATGTATCCCTATTGAGTTTGTTCATAAAGCCTAAATATTTTTGGAGCAATGGAACGCTTAAAATTGTGTATACATCCTTCAAATCGTTAGGCCCACCCTTGGCACAAAAGGGTCGTATATCTGTTTAGGACGCGCAATATTTATTTACGTGATATATTTTATAACTGTTTGTGTCATTATGTTGCTTTGTTTGAAGACTTCTAGTCCACTTCTTTTTGAAAGTTTCTAGAATCCCCTAAGCACATAATTCAAGTCACTATCAAAGTTCGTCCTAATACTCTCCGAGTCTCAAGTTTCTCAACAAAATTGAACCTTACTCTCAAAATTCTAAAATTTACTCTTTCATTTGACAAAAGGCGAATTATTCATTTCAATCGAAAAATATTCAGGTTGTCGAACTACGTAGGGCCTGATATCTCCTTCATGAGATACGTAGGCAGCCTCTCAAGGCTCGGCCCCTTACTTTAGAAAAACTTATTTTTTCCCCGTCATCCTTCCTTACAAAGAAATCATCAATTTCAAAAAAAAAATGTGAGGATATATTGTCAAAACATCTCCCTGATTCACAAATCTTGAATTTAAATAGGCAACATTTTGCCTACTTTAGTTATTTTCCTATCTTCATGGGTTAATATGTCTTCAAACAATGCAACTATTATGTGTTTATTCTTTTGTGTGATATTTTGCATTATTTAGTACGAATGAGGGCTAACGCATTTATCTTTTGAGTTATTTTCATTCGACAGGTATTTAGAATTGATCTGTGTTGAGTAAAATGATTGGACATTCAAAGGAGATGATGTTGCGCTTACCGAGACAATAGGCGGTACAAGACACGAAGTCGAGAGAGCAAATGATTAATTAGACATCCACTCCGCTTCTGATTCTTCGCTCATCTTGACAGATAAAGGCGTCTTTTATATTATTTCCAAAATTGGTGGTAGCCCAAAGAGGCTCGAGGCCCAAAATTTTTCCCTTTGGCCGTGCCAAGATTTCTCTTTCTTTCTTTCTTTTCAGTTGAAAGTTCCTTTTATTAACGAAACTTTTCTTATTTCAATTTTGCTATCTAAATAAAATTTTCTTATTATTTTGAAGTAAAACAACTCAAAGACCTGCCATATTATGTCATGTCACAAGCTGGATGAACAAAATGAGGTGAATATTGATGAAGTGTTCGGAGAGTATAATGAAGGGACCGTGACATCCGAACCATTTGTCAAAATTGAAACAACTCAAGCTTGAAACTAGAAATCTGAGGAAACAAAAACACCTGAGAAGTCAGAATCAGTATTCATTTGATAGAAACTCAAAGGAAAAACTCATTGACTTGTCGAAGAGTAAGTATTCACATGGTCATGCGACGATGTGTCAGGATTTAGCGCACACATCGTTCACTACAACTTGACGATCAACTCATATGCTATCAAGAGGCACTATGTATGGAGATTGTTGATATGCTATCAAGAGGCACTATGTATGGAGATTAAGAGTTTTCTTTTATCTCTTTTCCTGTAATTGTGATTGGCTTGTAATCATTTCTATGTTTGTTATCAGATTATCCTCCCTTTTAATGAACTACGTTTGACCTGAATTCTCAAGAATGAGATACATAGGCGGCCTATGTCGGCCTCGGTCATCCCCTTTTCCCTTTTATTGTTCCTTTTATTTTCTTTGGAACTACGTTTGACCTGAATTTTCAAGAATGAGATACGTAGGCGTATGTCGGCCTCGGTCATTTTCTTATTCAAAATTTGTATTTTTCTCTACCTCCCGAGAGGGGAACTACGTTTGACCTGATTCCTGCCCCAACGGGATACATAGGCGCCACAACAGCTCGGTCATACTCCCATAAAGGAAACTAGGACAGAATTTTTGAGAGGAACTCAAAAATTCTGAACAAAGAGATCCATCTTCGACAAATCAAAGTTCAAGGCATGGTAAGGCCTTAACTGGGACAGAATTTTGAGAAATGATCTCAAAATTTCTCAAGGTGTTTCTGACAGGCTACTAATCCCTAACAATATCTAAACTGGGACAGAAATTTTGAAGTTGCCCTGAAAATTTCGCTAAGCGTCGTTACAAGTCTTAAAGCCGCCTTAAGAACTCTTAGCCTGATCAGGAATTCAAGACAAGCGCGACACACCAAGGAATCTATGAAATTTTAGGACTTTTTTTGTTAGAGTCTTAAAATTATTTTAAGTTCTCTTAATTTCTTAAAAAAAATAAATTAAGTGGCGACTCTGTTTTTTTTTCTGTAAAAAATTAATTTTTCTCTTAAACTAATTAAGTTTTAAACCGGTTGATTTTTGAATTTTTCTCGTAAAAAAGCCGTTTTTCACTGTCTATCGTCTTCAAATTGTTTTAATTTTCTTTTTTTTGAAAAAAAAAATGACAAAGAGTGACTTCTATGTCCATCGTTGATTTTGGCAGATTTTTGAGTCAAAAATATATCTAATTAATTGTTAATTGTTGAGTATACATAGCGAAACTGTTCGTCTCTTTTAATAAAGAATAATTATTTACAAAATTATTTTTTACGACAAAATTCACCCCTCTTATTTAATTTTAATTTATAATTCTTTTCAAAAAGCGATGGACAGCGTCGCTTAGTCCGTCACTCCTGCTAAAATATCTGCTACCAACACAGGATTTCACTTATTCTTTCGATTTCATTCTTTCTCTCTATCTCTCTTCTTTTCCACTCTAGCTATCCCCCTGACCCCGGCCCTGCGCCTCCTTTGTTGTTAACTACCCCTTGCTGGTGCTGTTTCCTCTCTCTCTCTCTCTCTCTCTCTCTCTCTCTCTCTCTCTCTCTCTCCTTGTTAAGATTAACTACTCTTTTTTTTGGTAATTTGAGATTTTTTTGATGTTTTAGTTTATTTCATTTAATTAGTTTTTTGAATTTATATATGCTATTAAAATAGTTAATTTATGTATTTGATTGTGCATTAGTATATTGAAGTTATAGTTTTGATTTTATGGATTTATTTTCAATTAAAGATTTTTTGAATTAGATGGTGAATTGGGTACTTTCATGTTGGAATTGAAGTGTTTTTGGAATTAGAATATTATTAACATAGCTAGTTTGTATATGTCTGAATTAGTGGATGGAGTTAGAATTTTTGTTTGAATTGAGATTTTTTAAATTAGATTGTGAATTAGGTATTTTTGAGTTGGAATTAAAATGCTTTTAAAGTTAGAATCTTATTAATATAGTTTGTATATTTAATTGTGACTTAGTGAAATGAAGATTCTAGGGGTTTAGTTTGAATTGAGATTTTATGAGTCAGATTGTAAATTAGGTATTCTTTTAGTTGGAATTGAAGTATATCTTAATTTAAAAGTCAGACTTAAGAAGTAACTAGATGTTAGAAACCTTGAGTTTAACTTAGAGATACTTGAATATAGGATGTCCGAAAGTTGAGCTTAAAACAAGATTAAATTGTATGATTTTTGAAGTTTAGAACTAATTAGAACATAGAACTTGAATTTTAGGGATTATGAAGTTGAACTTAGAAATTTTATTGATTTGTATAAATTTTGAACTTTTGACTTTAGAACGTAGAACTTCATGGTTTCATGAACTTGAACTTTAAAGAATTTTAGATTCTTGAATTTTAAGATTTTTGAACTTTAATTATACTTAGGGTTTAGGATTTTTGTACTTTAACCTTAAAAAAATTTAATGTAAGGACCCGGATCTCGTGAGACTTTATTGATGCTTAAATCAAGTTTCAAGAAGTGTGTGACACATGGGGAATGCTTGAGTATGACTTTGTGTGACTTAAGAAAGAATTTGAGGCTTGGTGGCCCTCTAGGGGACCTCCCACTAGTCGTGGTCCTCACCACTGGCCGCGAAAGGGGCCCTTGGTAGGAGTCCTAGCCTTCAGGCCATGAATTTGGCTTAGGCATCCACAAAGGGCTGTTGCATGAGCCGTGCAAGGCACCAAGAGTTGTGGTGGGTGTCTCGTGGTCCTCACCACCAGCCGTGGTGAGGTGTTTCGTGAAATCTTCATCCTAAAATGTGGTTCTAAGTATAACATTATCTCAGAACTTGGGTCATTTATACGGACCATTGCAGATTAATGCACCTTTGAATGGACCGTGAACCGTCAATGGAAATGTCCTTAGTCTGAAAAATTGGCTAAATGCCTGAAGACCCTACCACGGACCCTTGTATGGTCCGTGGTCATGTCCACAGGCTATGGTGCCTTTTCACGGGCCACCTGGACTTTTTGTAATGATTGCTTCATTAGTGACTTTCTCATAATTTTGGTAATTTCTAAGGGTCATTTAAGATTTTTTAACCTATTTTAAACCATTGAAAAGACCTATACTCCTCTAATCTTATTCAAATTCATTCATTACACTTAGAATATTCAAATTCTCCCTTCTAAGAACTCCTCGCAAATATGCCGTTGGAGATTTAGCTTGAAACTCAAGGAAGGGTCATCTTCTCCAATCAATTTCTTCTTGATTCTTCTACATATCTAAGTTATGCGGGATTGATTCATGGTCCCTTTCAACTATGAAAACTCCAAAGTTTTCTTACTTCTAAAATTATGAATTTCAAGCTTATTTTGAATATGGGTCTTTTGAACTATTGCTGATTTGATTCAATTGAGATATGAGCTGTATTTATGTTTTTAAAGTGATTTAATCCCTAATATGTTGAATTGCATTGATATCATGAAAGTTTGATATGCATGCCCCTTTAAATATTGATTTAGGCATGGATAATCTTAAGTATACTTTAAATGTGAATTTCTTCATGCATTTCCTTTGAATTTCATTTTATATTGTTATTTTAAATATGAATCTCTATTGTCCATGCTATCCTCTCATCATTCATGGCAAATGCATATATGAACATTTATTTTCATGATGTTTATGATGTGGGCTAAATCGCAATTATGATGATGATTATGTTTTCAAGATAAATATGGGTATGACAAGGATGTGATCACATAGTTCTATGATATGGCTCTTTGAGAAATGATGATCATTTACACCACTATGTACAAGTATGAAGGAGCTATTCTTATGCATGAAAGTATGACATGAAGTATGATTTGGTTTTTTAGCCCCATCATGCATGATTATGAAGTATGTTTTAGGATTTGAGCCTAAGTATGCATGATTACGATTGAATGACTAATGCCTCCTTTTCAAGCATATATTTGTATATGTATTCTTGTGGGATGATGACTTAGCACTGAGCGGGCTTGTGTGAGGAGGGATATCCCCAAGGTCCCTTATATAAATTCTCAAGTCCCATAGCTATGTGCCAAACATATGTTCATGTTTATGCCCTCTTTTAAGGGATGATTGTGTTAAGGATCTACCTTTGACAATTAGGTCATCTCTTTATCCGTTGTGGGAAAGACAATGAAATTTCAAGTTATAGCTCACTTAGTCATATGTCAGTTAAGGTCACATTCTCTCTATGTACAAAGTATTTTGGCATTCATGCATCATGAGTTCCTGACATATTGATATATTACTCTTTCCTAGATGTTTCTTTCTATATATGTGCCCTTGGCATCTAACATTGCTTGCAGGTTAATAAGTTCATAAGGATATGCATGCCCGCATACTTAGTATATTGAAATGTACTATTGCATACTCTTTGCCTACATGATCTAAACATGTAGAGACCTGAGACTATCATTTCCACCGCTTGACAACTAGTTTCATCGACAAAGAGTTGCTTGTGTGAGTCCTATCATCCAAGGACAAACCAGCTTCTATCTACCTAATGTGCTAGTTACACTTTTGTCTTTACTTTGAGGGTGATCCCGGAACATATCTTGGCCCCCGTCCTAATCTATGACTTAGAAGTATATATTGGACAACATGTAAAATCTATGCTCAGATTTGTGTTATGTTGTGCTATTTGGTTATGGAGATTATGATTATGGCTATCTATAGATGTTGATGAGATAATGGTATGTTATTGATGAGATTTGGAAATATGGAAAGTCCTAAGTCCCTTCTATCCCTATAGTGTGAGTCATACTTACCCGCCCCTTAGTTCTTATGTGCTATGTCTTGTGTGGATCATGTTAATCTCTGTCCATATGACATCCCCATAATGTGATTCATACTTTCCTGTCTCTTAGAATTATGTGTTTATTTCTTTATTATGTGCTTTCGAATCGATGATATGTATGTGGATGCTATGAGACTTGTTTAGGGACTCTTGGATTTCCATTTGTCATGTCACTCCTAAGCCCTAGGCTCAGGTCGTGACAAGCTTGGTATCAGAGCAATAACTTTATAAATGATCCTCGGAGTCCAACATATAGCGTCGAGTAGAGTCCTATTCATGGGTGTGAAGTGCACCATACCTATGAGTGGGAGGCTATGATAACATTTTAGAAATTATCTCACTTTCTCATTTATAATGTCGTGCTTTGGAATATGTTTTAAGACTTCCTAACATTGACAATATCCTTGATGCCTTCACAAAGAGCCCCTCTACCAAGGTAAGCCCCGATTAATGAGAACTCCCTCAAGAGCCTATGGGGGAGTCGGTTACGCAAGATGAATTCCGAACTGCCTTTGACATGCTTGCCTAAGTGGTGACCAAGCAGACTGGGCAGGCCAATCCTCCTCCTCATGCTCCCACTCTGGCTGCTAGAGTGAGAGATTTCACCTGGATGAATCCTCCGGAGTTTTATGGGTCAAAAGCTGATGAGGATGCCCAAGACTTCATTGATGAACTCTGTAAAGTGTTGACTATTATAGGAGTGACTTCATAACAGAAAACTGAACTAGCTCCCTATTAGTTGAAAGATATGGCTCAAGTATGGTATAAACAATGGTTGATGGAGAGGGTTGATGATGATGTGGTTGGTTGGGAAGAGTTTAAGTTTGCTTTTTTGTACTGTTTCTTTTCTCTTAAGCTTAGAGAGACCAAAATGATAGAATTTATCAACCTCAAATAGGGTAGTATGAGTGTGACGGAATATACCCTCAAATTTACAAAGCTCTCAAAGTATGCACATATGCAAGAATGCATAAGTTTATTTGTGGGATCTCTTATTTGGTTATGAAGGAATGTCATATGGATATGCTTATTTAGGATATGGATATTTCTAGGCTCATGACGTATGCTAAACAGATTGAAGGGGAGAAGCTCAAGGAGAAGAGGGTGAATGATTCTAAGAGGGTCCATTATGATGGTGGGTTCTCCAATTCCAAGAGTGGTGGTGAATATGGTCGCTTCCAACAAGACTAGGGTTTAAATTGTAGGAGTACCAATAATAGAGTACCTCATCCTAAGGCACCTATTGGAGGTGGACTAGTGCATCCTAAATGTGACAAGTATGGAAACATCCACCCTAGAAGGTGCTTATGAGGTTTCGGTGCTTGCTTCGGGTGTGGTAAGACAGGACACAAGTAGATTGATTTCCCAAAGGCACCCAAGAAAAACCAAGTGGCTCTGATTAATCCAAGTCAACAGAAGGATCAGCAGGGTGGTGCACCCAGAAATAACAGGTTCTATGCTTTGCATGCCCGTTAGGAAGTAGAGGAAACTCTGAATGCAGTGACCGGTATGTTAAAAGTTTTTTATTTTGATGCTTATGCTTTTCTTGACCTGGGTACAAATTTATCTTTTGTGATTCCTCTTTTGGCTGTTAAATTTTGATTGGGTCCCGAAATTTTAAGGGAGACCTTTTCAGTTTATATTCTTGTGGGTGAGTCTATTGCTGCCAAAATTGTCTATCGGGGTTGTCCTGTTGATCACACTCAAACAGTACCTCTCACTTTTAGGATAAAGCGATCATTGTCAAATATAAAACCTAACCATAGGTTAGGTTTGAATCCCAAGGAAATACGGGGTTTTGTCGCATTGATTCACCAACAATCATTTCAAGCATCAAATAACTCAATTCTCAATAAAAGGTAGGGGGTTTGTAATGATATGTAGTAAAGTAAAACTATACCAATAAAGCAAAGAGGTAATCAAATTGGAGAGCAACTTGGGAAATTGTGTCCCCCATGATTCACTAACTCAAGCACCCCTGATAACACAACCTAAATTAGGACATTGCATTCATGACGGTAACTTGGTTCTTCCAACCCTTGGGCAAAGGTGAAGGTCGAATTTCACTATGGCGCTTTGCCGGCTACTATAGTGTGCCAAAATAACCGTTACCTATTGTCCTAGTCAACCTATTCCTGGCCGGGTTTGGTTGATTAGACGAGAACACATCAATCGAAATATGTCACCCATTTTCTTTTCCTATTCATCACTACCTTGGTCGGGATCATGACACTAGATGGTGCGGGTAGGAGAAATAAAGGTTTGGGCTCATGGATAATACAAGTAAATATTCACCTCAAGAAATGCAAATAATTCGAGTTTTTCAAGCTAACTACTCATGGTTCCCACAACCCCAAGTTGTGGGTTTAGCCACTCATGACTTGGGCAAGAAAACAAACAATAAATGAAACATGCATAGTTGAGAAATTACCCAAGAAGAACGAAGAACAATAAAACCACCTTTGGATTTGGATTCACAAACTTGAATGATGAAATTAAATTCCAAGTGATTATAATCTCCCAATTTGAGTCTCAAAGTGAAAACCCTAATTTCTACTCTAAAACCCCACACTATTCTAAGAACTATTAGCTTCTCTCTCTGAAAATCTCTAAAAACTGTAGTCTCCTCTTCTAAAACCCTAACATATACTATTTATACTATTTACAAAAAAGGTCCTTAAAATAATCAGAAAATTCTGGTCGGCAGTTGCTACGGCTCGTTGCTACTATGTGCTGTAATCGGGCTTTAGTTGTCAACACTTTTTTGGACTTGGATGCTACGGATCACACCTACGAGTCGTAGTCTGGTCTACAACTTGTTGTACCTTCTCATTGTCCATGCCTGTAGTTCTTGGTCTAATTTTGATTAACACTGTTAATTGCTACGAGACCCCCTTCTACGAGTCGTAGTGAGGAGTACAACGAGTACCTTGAGCTCGTATGAACTTCAATTCTCAGATTTTGGTTTTGCAAACTGTTAATTGCTATGATCATCCCCTACGACACGTAGCTTAGGCTATGACTCGTAGTGGGTCTCATAGATCTTCAAAAGTCAACAAAATCTGCAACTTTTCCCAAAATTAGGCCAACCTGTATTTTCTACAAAAATAAACACAAAAACACATAAAAACCATAAAAAATCGCATTGAGAACACACAAAATCCCTTGTTTTAGGTAACAAATATGTTGTATTTTGACATCACATCAACACCCTCAACTTAGAATTGTTTCTTGTCTTCAAAAGATGACTTAATCTAGATAGATAATGAGCAATACCTGGCAATCATTCTACTGGCATATACCTTACTCAATTTCAACTTAGGTACCCATACTAGCATTTTCAAAACATGATCATGTAGCTACTAAGAAAACCACAACAAATTGATGCATTTGACAATCCAACTATGACAAGTTAAAGAGTATCAACAATCCACAATCACTGAACAAGTCAAATGCTAACCCATGCAATGCAAGTACCCTCATAGAAAAGAAGTCCCTTTTTTTCACTCAATATGCCTTTAAAGTTGTTTAAGGGACTGTGCAAGCATACTCACTCTCACAAATGAGATTCATGTGTGATGACCAATACCATAAGCTTGCCCATACACTCAATACCCAGACTGTTGACTAATTGGATTAGGATCACTTTAGGACTTCATAGGCTTGTAACGTAGGTTCAAGGGGCTTTGATGTGGCACTTTTGGAAATTAGTGACAAAAAGCCAACCTTGAACTACGCTTTTCAACACTTTCACCTTAACAACTCAACTATTCTTAACTTTCTCTCCCTTACTCCTTATTTTCAAGCTTTTCGGGTATTTTCTCTTCATTTTTCAGCTTGTACCTTATTTTCAAACTTGTTTTGCTTTTTCAACTCATACTAAGGTATCTTTTTCTCTCACCCAGTACATGACTTTATATTCTTTCTTTTATTCCCAACTCTTCACCTCATTTTTGCTATGATACCACAACATAGGCCATCCTTAACTTAGGCTTTTAGCCTGAGGTGAAGTGCACAATATCCAATCCCCAAACTAGGGCCACTTTTGGTAGCCACCTCAACTTAGGCTTTTTGCCTAAATCAAGGTTCATAATGTTCAAGGATAGGATAGGGCCAATATCAAGGTATTTCACTAGATAAGGTTAGGCTAGCTAGGTATTAAGAAAGAAAAGGTACATGTAAGGCTCAAACATTTGGAACAAGAGATAAGCTCTTTCATTTGGTGGGTCATTTAGGCAAAAATGGACTAATTCAAAGAACAAGGGCCTAAGATCCCTTCCTAATCTATCCAATCTCTAGTCCAACTTAAAGTAACAGGGCAAGTTCTGAATCAGTACACATTGCATGAACACAACAAAATTAGCTCACACGTACATGACATTGTATACATAGCCAACATTGACTCATAGATCATGCTTCAAGTATCAACTTGCCTTTACTTAGAACAAACATTGCCAAACCATTCAAACATGCATGATCACAGAACAACTACTAATCAACAAAAAATTTTCAAGGGTACCCATTTTTACAAAATTTTCATAAACCATCAAAACAATGTATATACCAAAAGTTTAATCACCATATACCACAAAAATTATCTACAACTTCTAAAACGTGTTAGTTGGATGAGCCAACGCCCTGCAATCTCTCAAACTCCTGAGCTTTCCTCATCTCCGCTTCCTCTCTCGATGTCTTTGGGAATAACTTAGTGATCTGCTCATCCAGCATCTCATCGGAGGTCTTCTACCACTTGTGTGCCTCCTCTGATCAGTCTTCTCCATATGTTTCTTGCCGGGAGCATGCGGTGGATCCTCCTCAAACATGTCAAATAGTAGCTCATCTACAGGTGTAGACTCAGGAACTGTGACCGGAGCCACTAGTGACGTAATCAAGTCACCCTTGAACTTTGTCAACTCCTGAGGAAAGGCTAACAAATATGCAGGCTGGGCCTCAGCGAGTCTCTTCTAAACTCTCGCCTCGAAGGCATCGACTCGGGCAACTACCATAGCAATCCTCTGATCAACAACTGAAGTGGTGAACGCCTTGCATCTATCCTTCGATGCCTGAACTATATGCTGGACCCATGGCTTAATCTACTACATAAGCTGGGCTAACTGAGCCTGAGGCTATGATAGTCTCTGAGCCATAGCTTGAAAAGCAATAGCAGATATGATGTCTGCTAAAGGAGTCAATGATGTAGATGGCTCTGGTGCGAGTGCGGCCATAGTGGGACTCATGTGGATGTTGACTTTCGTATGATGCTATGGTCCCTCATCAGTAGTAGTTGCAGCTGGGGTAGACGTGGCGGTAGCCACTGAACCCTCGGCCTGTGGCCCAGGCATGATGTCTCGGGCAAGCTGAAGTGCCACTGTGTTCTCATTAGCCTTTATCAAGCTGGGATTAATAATGTGGAGGGCCTCGATTGTCACAACCAAAGCCTAGGGCCTAGACGTGACACGTCGAATGGGGAACCCGAAGGGACCCCAAATAAGCCTCTTAACTTGTCATTACACATCCTTGGTCGCGAAAGCACACAAAGACATATAAATTAAGAATGGGGGCAATGGGACTAAGGGTGTCTAATCTCTTTATTTCTTTTTCTTCGGATTGGATCTACATACTTTTTTCGATAATCAAGAGTCAAGAGTCAAAGCTCATACATAAATACACAACATGTCCAACAAGCACCTCTAATGCATAGATATAAAAGAGCCAAGACAAGCTACCGGGCTCACCCTCATAGTCAATAGAACATAAAAAAGTGTCAATACAAGGATAATAGTAACTTAGACCAAGGTTCCCGAAATGGAGGACTCACCAACAAGCTTGGATAGCACCGTTTAGCCACATGGAGAAGGAGGATGGTCGACTTGGGCACCGATCCCTACATGGTGATATCATGTAGGCAAGAGTATGCGTTAGTACATTTGAATGTACTAAGTATGTGGGATGCAATGCAACAAGAGATAAGCTTCATAATCAACACACATAATATTAGGCAATAGGCATGATATATAAATATGACATGCATCTTCAATGAATAAGTAAAACATGCTTAAGTAAATCATACTCATATAGGATACCATATGTGAAGAGGAGACCAAGCTAGATTGCCAAGGTATAAACCCCTTGGGGTTGGTGATGATAACACCCATCACCCTAGTGTGTGGGATACAAGCTCCTCATCAAGGTTAGTGATAATAGCACCCATCACTTTAGTGCATGAGGTACAAACCCCTCATAAAGGTTAGTGATGATCGCACCCATCACCCTAGTGATTGAGATAGCAACCCCTCAACTAGGTTGGTGATGATCGCACCTATCACCCTAATGGTTGATTCTTTGACCCCTCAACTAGGCCCCTGAATTGGGAATGGGCTACCACAACACTTTAGATAGTATTCATCGTATACATAAACTCATTTCATCATCATATAGTCAATGATATCATATCTCATGCTTTTCATCTTCATTTCCTCAAGAAACCATAACTGGACATTTTTTCAAACACCTTGGGGGTGTGTAGTGGGGGTAAAAGACCATGCAATTTAGAGATGAAATCATGCAGGAAAATCTATTGTAAAACCATCAATCAACATCTTGCAACACCCCCAAGACATTCATAGCAAAACCCCTCATCAAATCCAACATTAGATCCAAGATTTAGAGCTCAAAACATGCTAAAACAACCATACTTTTGTGAACTAAAATCACTGTGCAATAAATTTCTCAATATACAAGACCCACATGTAAAATCAACTTTAAATCATGAAAATATTAGTAAAAATAGGGTTTAGGCAGCATGGGTGGAAGGACCCAATGGTTTAACACCACATACCTTAGCTTTTGTGAAGTTCTGGAAGAAGACTTTATTGGGGATTTGAAGCTTGGCTGAGATCATTAAAGAAATCCTTAAGATTGGCCTTGAGTTTGAGACTCAGTCATGGCGCGCTTCACAACTATGAATAGGACTCTATTTGACACAGTGTGTTGGACTCCGAGGATCTATCGACCTAGTGATTTGATACCAAGTTTTTCATGACCCAAGCCTAGGGCCTAGATGTGAAACGACGAATGGGGAACCCGAAGGGACCCCAAACAAGCCTCTTAACTTGTCATTACACATCCTTAGTCGCAGAAGCATAAAAGACATATAGATTAAGAATGGGGGAAATGGGACTAATGGAAAGCTTGTATAAATGTCATAATCAAGAGTCAAAGCTCATACATAAATACACAACATGTACAACAAGAACCTCTAATACATAGATATAGTGGGGGCCAAGAAAAGCTACCAGGCTCACCCTCATAGTCAATAGAACATAAGAAAGTTTCACAATACAAGGATAACAGTAACTGAGACCAAGGTCCCCGAAATGGAGGACTTACCAACAAGCTTGAAATAGCATGGGGGAAATGGGACTAAGGGTGTCTAATCTCTTTATTTCTTTTTCTTCGGATTGGATCTACACACTTTTTTCTATAATCAATAGTCAAGAGTCAAAGCTCATACATAAATACACAACATGTCCAACAAGCACCTCTAATACATAGATATAGAAGGGCCAAGACAAGCTACCGGGCTCACCCTCATAGTCAATAGAACATAAGAAAGTGTCAATACAAGGATAATAGTAACTTAGACCAAGGTCCCCAAAATGGTGGACTTACCAACAACCTTGGATAGCACCGTCTAGCCACATGGAGAAGGAGGATGATCGACTTGGGCACCGGTCCCTACATGGTGATATCATGTAGGCAAGAGTATGTGTTAGCATATTTGAATATACTAAGTATGTGGGTGCAATGCAACAAGAGATAAGCTTCATAATCAACATGCATAACCTTAGGCAATAGGTATGATATAGCAATATGACATGTATCTTCAATGAATAAGTAAAACATGTTTAAGTAAATCATACTCAAATAGGATACCATATGTGAAGAGGAGACCAAGCTATATTTCCAAAGTATAAACCCCTTGGGGTTGGTGATGATAGTACCCATCACCTAGTGTGTGAGGTACAAACCCCTCATCAAGGTTAGCGATGATAGCACACATCACTTTAGTGCGTGAGGTACAAAGCTCTCATCAAGGTTAGTGATGATCGCACCCATCACCCTAGTGATTGAGATATCAACCCCTCAACTAGGTTGGTGATGATCGCACCCATCACCCTAGTGGTTGAGTCTTTGACCCCTCAACTAGGCCCCCGAATTGGGAATCGTCTACCACAACACTTTAGATAGTATTCATCGTGTACATGAGCTCATTTCATCATCATATAGTCAATGATATCATATCTCATGCTTTAGACCTTCATTTCTTCAAGAAATCATAATCGGACATTTTATCAAACACCTTGGGGGTGTGTAGTGGGGGTAAAAGACCATGCAATTTAGAGATGAAATCATGCAGGAAAATCTATTGTAAAACCATCAATCAACACCTTGCAACATCCCTAAGACATTCATAGCAAAACCCTTACCAAATCCAACATTAGATCCAAGTTTTAGAGCTCAAAAACATGCAAAAACAACCATATTTTTATGAACTAAAATCACAGTGCAGTAAATTTCTCAATATACAAGACCCACATGTAAAATCAACTTTAAATCATGAAATATTAGTAAAAAGAGGGTTTAGGCACCATGGGTGGAAGGACCCAATGGTTCAACACCACATACCTTAACTTTTGTGAAGTTCTTGTAGAAGACTTTAATAGAGATTTGAACCTTGGGTGAGATCCTTGAAGAAATCCTTGAGATTGGCCTTGAGTTTGGGACTTGAATTTAGGGTTAGAAATGAGTCTAAGTGTTTGGGGAAATATTGGAGAATGTTTTGGGCTATATGAGGGTGAAATAAGGCTTACTATATTTGAAAATACATTTGGGAAAACTTAGGTACAACACTTAGAAATATCCGGGAGAATTAGGAAATGACAATGCAAAAATAACACCTCTCCGCGTCGCAGAGAGGTCATAGACCCTCGCTGGAAATCGCACCATGTGAAATTTCATAATTCAATTCCTTTGCTTTAAATTTGAGGTTAGACCCTTGTTACCCTAATTTGGGCCCCCTAAACA
This sequence comes from Solanum medicagineum, assembly GCA_026153255.1. Taxonomy (NCBI): domain Eukaryota; kingdom Viridiplantae; phylum Streptophyta; class Magnoliopsida; order Solanales; family Solanaceae; genus Solanum; species Solanum medicagineum. Next base: position 6,406,413 of record JAPFFP010000098.1, read on the forward strand.
AGAATATGTAGTCAGATTTTCGAAATTCCAAATGAATTTTTTAGATATATGGAAAATAACTTTCCGGTTACTTCCGAGGCACGTTTTTGAGCATTTTTTGAGATCGTTTCAATATGTGGATCAAGATGAAGTGAAACTCTCTCCCTAGCCTCTATGCATAGCCTATGGATTAGTACTAGAAATGGCATGCATGTGGCTCTCCTGAGCACCGACTCACGGGTCTGCTCAGCTATCACGTGTACCTAATCAATATCCTAGCCAGCTAAGATGCTGGCTAGTAGAACTGCTCGCTCTAACATGATGACATTATCCGTGAAAGTGGGTCAGATGCAAGACCTAATGATGGCCCACCAAAACTTGGTGGGAAAGGAGAAGGAGGACTTCACTATAGACTCAAAATACTCAGTGACCCATATAGGCTCTGGACCATTCTCCGCTATCTGACTAGCCAACTATCTCAAGAGTTCGGTCGCTGGTCCACACTCTTAGAAATGATGGCTTGTATGATCTGGTAAATTCGCTAATCATTCTCAGCTATAGACTTCGGTGCTCTATATGTAGGCCCGAACTGTATACGACGGATCGTCTCCTTCGAGATGCCGACCCGCCAGCCTCTAACCAAGACCTCTCTCAATCTGGGCTGATCAAGATCCTTCCCCTTGGGAAGATCTCGTAGAATGGTAGCAGCATAGGCTACATTAAACTCCCACACTAGGAACGGGGAGTATTTTCCTAGCTTGTCCATCAACCACCTAGCCCATGTCGTCGTATCTTGGCCTCTATTGCTGGTACATTCCTCAGACCTGTATTTACTAATCAGGGCTCCTTGTAGAATGATCTCACTGACTTCCCTTGTCCCTCAGCTCTAGCCCTTGTCTGTAAATGGCGTCTATGCCTTTGATACCCCATCGATGATAGTGAGGATCTGTATCAGAAATGGATGGGGAAAGTGAGGACTGGGCTGCTCCTCTATCTTGGGGTACCTCTTCTGAATCAGACTCCGAACCAGAAGGAGTCATTTGTACCATACTCTCTTCGGTCCCATCACCATGTCCCTCCTCATTAGACTGGGAAGAACCAATGTCTTGCACTTGGGTCTAGGCTGCGCACGCAGTAGCTGCTCTAGTCTGAGGCACTTGTGCCTCGGGGTGAATCCGTACATTATATATCTCATTCGACCCACAAACCTGCTCATTTCTGGAGTCCTCGTCCAGAAGTCTTGTATTCACAGCCTTTTCTGATATACGTTTAGTGTTGGGGGCATATCACCTGAAAACAATAAAATCACTCACACTTAGCCCCCAAACAATTAGTATTAACAATACAAACAAATAAAAGCAACAAACAAAATAGTAACTGAACACAGTTATAGATGACAGATACGAGGGTCAGGTATGACTTGTAGTGGAGACTATAAGCCGTACTGTGGTCCCGTAGTCCATAGGTGCATGTGAAATTTTAGAAACTGAAACTATGTACAAGACGTAGTTAAGACTCGTAGCCTTTGACTACGGGTCATGGATAGGTCTCGTATAAGGTTTTAGTTTGCAAAATTCAGCACATGCCTAAGTCCACGATACCAAAATATGGTTCGTAGATGGGACTACGACCCATAGGTGGGTCTCGTATGGTAAATGTTCAAGGTCCTGAGGTCATTGTTATTCCCTATGAGAGACAACTATGACTCATAGACCCTTTTACGAGTCGTAGGAAGCTTTCGTAGCAGAGAATAACAGGTACCTGAGGTACCTATTACTTCATTATGCGAACTTTAAATGCAAATTTACTAAAATTAAACAACATCGAAGCAAGAATTCATCATTTGAAACATGAGCACAAACTACCCAGGGTCTTAGGCATGATTCCAATGCTACTTGCACCCTATCAATCATAAATATATGTCACAGCCCGACCCCGGGGCCGTGACTAGTGCCGATTAGGCACCATTACCGACACAAAGCACATATTAACACTAATAATTCTACAGAAATTTTGCCAGAG
>JAPFFP010000098.1:6408513-6441847 GCA_026153255.1 Solanum medicagineum
ACTGTCTGCGCTTCTTTCAATTGTGAAGTAGCAGTTAGTCAATGCAACTTTCGACGCTCATCATGGGTCATCCGGAAGCAGTCGCACTATGTTTTTAAACATAGGGATCAGGATGCGTACATCCGACCCCCCCTTATCCCGCAATGCGCGGGAGCCTTTGAGTCGTTGGGGTAATGTTGTTGCTTATTATTGTGATTTTTAATATTTTTTATGTAATTTTTGAATACTATATATTATTTTCTTTGTCCCAATTTATGTGGCACCAATAAAGTTTTAAAATTTTTAATATTGTGATTTATATTACTTTTATATCATTTTCTAACAATATATGTTGCTCATCTATTCCAATTTATATGGCATTGACTCAAGAGTCAATCAAACTTTGTCTTTTAAAATAAAATATTTTAAATTATTAATAATTGTGATTTATAATATTTTATTAACATAAATTTGGAGATATATATATAGCGCAAATAGACATTGAAAAGTCAATCAAATGTTACTAATTGTTGAAATTTATGATACTTCTTCAAATTAAACAATGCGTATTGCTCTTTTATCCCATTTTATATAACACCAATACACTAATTTCAAGAATCAATCGAATTTTTTACTTTTTTTTTAATATTTAAGGTTGTCAGTTATCATGATTTTATAGTATTTTTAATATAATTTTTTAAAAATATATAAAAACAATAAAAATATTTTAAGTTGTCGATTATCATGATTTATAATATTTTTTATGTATTTTATAAATATACAAAACACTAAAAATAAGGCAAACAAATTAAAACCAAAGAATCATAAAAAGATAAAAATATACCCTCAAATTGTTTAAATAGGCATATCAACCTATTGGCTATTGCATGTTTAAGCAACTTGAAACTCCCTATAGTATTTTTTATGCAACTTTCAAATATATAAAATACTAAAAATAAGACAAACAAATTAAAATAAAATAACCATCAAAAATTAAAAATATACATACCTCAAGCTAATTTATGCAGATTTTAAAAATAGAAAAACTTTTTTAAAAAAATAAGGCGAGCAAATTTAAAACGAAATAACCACTCCAAAATTAAAGATATACCCTTTACCGCTCAAACAGAAATTTATGCAAATTTTAAAAATAAAAAAATTAATAAGACAAACAAATTAAAATGAAAGAATTACTAAAAAATTAAAGACATTAAATATTAGACATATTAGAATATCAAGCTGCTCAAGTAGGTATGTCGACTGACTGCCTGCTTGAGAAGCTTCATCTCCACTTTCTAGTCTACAGAAATGCCTCAAAACCGACAATAATTTTATTGATTATTTGGTGTTGCAAATATTTTCAAGATATTTCTTGCACACGACGTGGTACCAAATAAAAGACAATTATGATGACCTGAAGAATAAAAGAGGCAAAAAATTAACAGAACAAGACAAGGAAAGAGTTTGTCTATCGTTTCGTAAAAAGAGGAGGATCTTCTATCAAAACTTGAGCGACCAAGTACTAAACTCAATGCAACTGTCTGACCATCTAGCTTAATTCCATGAAGGTAATTTATTAGTAAGTGAAGGGGCGGAAAACCCCCATGAAATACTAAAAATTCCAATACCTGCCTTCAGACAATCACTTGCATCAACACAACTGGCAACTTTGGCTTTGCAAATGTGCAATGTATAGAGGTACCAAGTGCACCAGATCTCCAAACCAAACTGATGCCGAGATATGCAAGTTCAGGCCACTAGATAATCTAGACACCAAAGATGACTGATCCTGATGTCACTACTCGCTCCAACACCATTCGCAAAGTACAATCAAATTAGAGTGCAATCACATAAGATCCAAACGAAGTAGGGTTAACTCAACAAATATAGGAAACATAAAAACCAGTTGTGTTCTATATACATTTTTATGCATTTTCAGAGCTTGGATCAACTTCTGCGGAGCCTCAAGTGCCCAAAAAAAAGGCGTTTTTGACCCACAGTATACTAGTGTGGCAGAAGATTCATATTATACTTGTTTATGCGAACAGTTATAATTCTTTTGACAATCCTTAGACCATGTGCCTTCCTTAAACTGAGATCATACCAAAATATTTGACCATTAACCGAAGTATTATTCAACAACTTGGCTACTCAAGAAGTTCACATTCCAACCCAAGGTATAGGAAAACGTAAAATAGGAGAAGAGTACAGGGGTCTTTGGCAGAGGCAGTTGTTGCACTCCAATCATAATTTTGCAACAAAGCACCTGCAGGAGCAAAGAAGTAATAAACCTCAAGGACTGGAAAGTAAGAAGACAATCAAGGACAAAATTGAACTACAAAGAAATGGAACCAGAAGATACTACAAACTGTTAAATTTAGAACCACCAGAGAAACTGGGATAATGCAACAACTCGTTAATTGGGAATGACAGTCAACCTCATAACAATATGAACAGCTAGGATAAAGTGAATAGGAAGCTATTGACCACAGTTTAGACAGCTTAACAAAAATAGCAGAGCTTACAGGCAATTACAATATATTGACACAGATCATCAGAAGGAATACTATTCTGTACGATTCACATGACATATACATTGTTTCCCTTTCACCTTTCTGTTAAGGACACACCACTCATCAGCAAAGACGTGTCTGACCCTGAAAATCAGCTAATCCACTCCTCTTCCGACCCCCACCCGAAATGTGTACCCTCCACACCCAAACACAAACCAAATGAGAAAGTCCATAATCCACTTTCATACTTTGAACTATTGAATGGCTGTTTATAAATTTTGGTGACTAAGTCACTTAGTTCAGAAAATCCCCTAGTAATTGAATTGCAGAGCACTAGTGACTACGTATTGGGTCAGCAACATACCTGGACACAAACAAAAGCAGTAAAAAGCTTTTCTCAGCTGCCAAGGAGAACTCTCTTTGGGTCAAGCTGGCCACTGCAATAACTTGAAGGAACAGCAGAAAGTTCCTGTCTTCCTCTCCATTCTTCACCAGGTTTCAAAGTGATAGGCTTTTCCACTGCAGCAGCCTCAACACACAGCATGTGCTTGTACTCCTCGTCTCCAAAATCAGCCATGGCCTTTGCCCTCTTGTCCCAAGGGTTCCACACAACTGGGAAGAAGAAATTACACAAAGAAGCCACTTTCCATTACAAAATCCAAACAACTACCATCAACAGTTTATTACTGATAGATACTCCACCCATACATTCTAGAAACATCGAGTTGTTAATGCCTGTACAATTTATTCAAGAATCAAGACATACTGAAGGGAAACCTAGAAGATCAAGCTATTATTTATATGAACATGAGCTCCTAGATAATCAAGTTTCTGCATCCATTACAGCAGGACAAAAGGATTGAGTTTTCTCTTATTGCAATCAGTAAACCAATTTACTCTTCAGATGAATAAAACTCATACACGCAGGAAAGCTACAAAGATTGTCAATTACCTGCATCTGGTAAGCCATCCTTACGAATAACAAATGTCCGTTTCTTTTCATGATCCAGGATCGCAATTTTTGTGGGGGTACTGAGATATATTTTGTCCACCTAAAGAACATTGCACAGACATCACAAGAGATGAATCATACGTGCTAAAGCAATGAAAGGAAATAGTTGCAGCACCAGCTCATAAGATGCTCACCTCAGACTCAAAAGTAATTGCATCACCTTGCTCAGTGAATCTCTCCTTATTCTCAAGATAATCAAGTGTCTCAAGGCCCTCAACACGAACCTCACTGTAAAATGAGAAAAGGAGAAATGAAATGAATAGTTCAAGATCAACTCCAGGGCAACACGTTTACAGAAATGTTCTTATTCTTGTTTAAGTATGTGACCATCCTATCAAAAATTTCAGCTATTAGACGGATCAACTTTTATTTGCTTAAAAATGTTTTCAACACACACCTCTCACATGAGGGCTTAATTCCACACATGAGTCAAGCACGTGGACATTCATTTTAATAATGGGTGATGGTGAGACTCAAACTCGGAACCTCTACCTGCTCCAACAGCATGTTAAGCAATGGACTTTGTACCCAACTTAACCCCAAAAAGCTAGCTCATAAGGTAAAAATTGTCCAAGACCATATAAGGAGACCCACCCATTCCACTACACCTGATATGGGACTTTCTAACAATTATTTAACTAGCAGTTCATAAACTTGGAGCAGTACTGAGACTTCCTCTTCACTTTAACAAAAGTCAATGGAGTTTCTCTTAGTTCTAGAAGTGCTTAGGACATCCCCATACTACAAAAAATAGATTGATTAAATCGAACTAAAAATAAAGCGGTAACGTAAAGAAACAAGGCTATGAATTTGTGTTCTTTATTCTTAACACTTACTGATTAAAAATATGGTGGGATGTAGCAAGAGAGACCAGATGGCAGTTGATAAAATAGAAGAGCAAGCGAAGGTGGACATAGTTCCTTTTTTCTCGGCCGAGCTCTATGCTCTTTAAGATAAGTAGATTATTCACGTGGTCAAAAGAATATCCCGCACAAATTTTTACATAAATCCCGACAAAGAGGCAACCAAATTTAGGACTTCAAAAGTTTACTAAGACGTAAAAGTCTAGAAAAAATGCTAAAACATATCTCAAACTATACTCTGTCCCAGTTTAAGTGATACCCTTTGACTTGGTACAAAGTTTTAAAAGACAAAAAGAAAGACTTTTGAAATTTGTGATCTACCATAATACTTGACCATTTATGTGGGTATAAATCATTTCATAGGATAACAGAGAAATTTTAAAGTTAAATTGTTTTCAACTATGAAAAGGTGAAATTCTCTTTGGGACAGACTAAAAAGAAAAGTGTGTGACATAAATTGGACAGAGGAAGTAACTAAGGGAGCATCCCTTTCACATCCTGAACCTCACATTGGGAATATAGAAGAGCCTCAAAATAACTTTGGTTGCGCTTATCTAGGAGGACCAGACATCAATAATCAAGAATATAAGAAAAGCCTCAGCATGGCTTTCTTTGTGCTTACAGACATCAATAATCAAGAACGACAGACTGTAGTCTACCAGAAACATCTAATAAATTGAAAAAAAAAAAAATATTATTTTCCTTCAAACATGTTATATTGCAAACTGCTTTTGTGTAAGCCAAATATTAGATACTTCAGTAAATTGATATGAGTCAATAGATTCAGCTTAAGAAGGCAGGAACTTAACTTGCTTCCTGAACTCAGATAGCAGTGTAACTAAAAGCCATTGATTCATAGCATACGCAGATTTAGGCCTCATCTCTTTGCACTTAATGGAGGTTTGAATCTAAATGGTTCAGACATTATACCATTAAGTGCATTTGTTTTAAAGAAAAATCATCTCTAGTGGGGCTGAAAGCATCTGATTCAGTCGGATCTATGAGAGAGTCTTAATTCTATTCAAACTCTTTTTAAAATGTAATTTATTTCCCATAAAGCTCAAAAATCGTTTTTTTTTCTTTATATATACGCTTGCCCCTCTCTCCCTCTTCAATATCAGTGCGTGTCTTCTCTCTTTCAAACGGGTGTGGAATTTTTTTTCTCTTGAACGGGTAAATTTTGAAAACTTTTTATAACTACTTCGTTATTAATTTGCATATTCAAAATATCCTTGGTGTTACTGTTTGTTCTCAAGAACTCTGAAATTTTGCTGGCAATTTTAGGTTTTGTTTATAAAATTAGTAGTCTTGTGTGTGCTTATTCCATAATAATTTGTGCTCGTTTTATAGAATAAGATTACAAGAATAAAGTTTTTGTTGTTACAGTAATATTGGAACGCCACTTTTCTTTTCGATTCTTTTATTTTCTTGGCACATGATGGTTGATGGCATGTTGGCCTACGGTATAACTTTTAAGAAAAATATTTAAGAACAAATAAGTTTAGCTGAAGATAGAATTTACTATGGACCAAACAAAAAGCTAAGAAAATTATGACAAAACCCAAGGTTTCGATTTATTAAATTGCGTTAGTAAGATTGGATATTCTTTTGCCTCATATCCAAATCACTAAAATATGTAATGAATAAAAAGAAAGGTCAAGCAACTTAATAATATTTTCATCAACATGCTAGAATTTTAGAGGGGCATGAACTACTTCTATTTTTTTCACTCTTATCCTATAGTTTTTTATATGTTTTTCTTCTAGATATGCTCAATCACTATATAAAGAAATAAATTTTGATGCCTTGTTTTTTCTTAATTTTTATCTTACAAAACTTGTGTCGCACATACAATTCAAGAAGGGTAATATCTAATATCATAACTTTGTTGCATAAGCTAAAATTAAATAAAAATTTATAAGCGTTATTGGCACTTTTACTATTTACTCGTTACTTGCTTGTGCTAGAAAAGCTTAGATACTTCACTTGTGTACGTTTCTCTTCTTTTTTAAAAGAAAATGTGGATCTATGCGAAGGGCATCTCAATAGAATTAGTGGTTTAACATCAAATTATAACAAGAGGCCTCAACTACATACACACGTACATAAAAATATTATAAATTTAGGATTGCCTTTTTTTGTTCTTATATACCACTTATTTTTAGCGTATATTCTTAAAAGACATTAAGCATTTAACTTCACATAGTAATATTATTGTTTATAAAAACTGAGACATTCTAGTTAATAAGAGGTTAGACATTTGTTTGCAATATATCATGATGGATGTTGATGTAAAACCTTTATTTATCAATATGAAGATTTTGAGGAGTTGAATTCTAAATGCTAAATTATTCCTAATAAAAAGTATTTTCTCTTTCTTTATTTATTTAAACTTTGTAAAAAAATTTATAATGTTCAATATAGTTTCAACTGAAATTAAAATTATAAAATTCACTACTAAAAATTTTTGGGCCTCAATTTTTTTTTTTTGGGGGGAGATTGGTAGTTGTCAAAATCTTAGAGGTCTAAAGTAAACGCTTTACTAGTCTTACCCTTGAGACACCATTGATTTATGCTTATATTAATTACACTTATATTAAAAGTTTTTTTTTTTTTTTGGGAGATTGGTAGTTGTCAAAATCTTACAGGTCTAAAGTAAACGCTTTACTAGTCTTCCCCTTGAGACACCATTGATTTATGCTTATATTAATTACACTTTAGGTTGTTATCTTTGAACTGTTGCATAGTTTAGTAAATTATGAAGTTAAAGAACACACAACAATATACCCAATGAAATTTTATCAAGTTAAAAGAAAATAGTCATTAAAATTGTTAAGCAGCTTTTAAGTAAAAATGATCATTAGAATTTATAATTTAATTATGGAGCAAGCTAACAAAAATTCAAGGCTGACTTGTAGAAGATGTTGCGAAAGCTTTTTTGGAAACGTGCATTCAAGAAGTATCATTGAATGGAAAAACTGGAAGTAGTTTGAAGCCAGATTCTTAGATCAAGGTTAAAGCTGTTTTAGAGGATTCTTATGATTTTATAGTCGCGCAGAACAAGATGAAGAACCATTATGATTATCTAAAAGAAAAATATCAAGCTTGGTTGCCAATATCTTAAAAAACTGGTAACATTTATGATTCAGCAACCAATACCATTTGAATGTCTAACAGTGAACAGGATGAGTATATAATGGTTGGTTCATTTATGATTCAGCAACCAATACCATTTGAATGTCTAACAGTGAACAGAATGAGTATATAATGGTTGGTTCATTTTGTAAACACTGAAATTTCATGAGACTCTACAAGGCGTATTCGATTCTAGTTAGGTTTCTTGGAGGCTACTCTACCCTAAACACTAGCTTAAACCTATATAAAGCGTATTATATTTCCTTTAAAGAGATCGAAATCTTAAATATCTAATAAATTTTGGAGATATTCATAAAGAGACCAAAATATGGCTCAAAAAGGTCAAAATCATTCTACGTTCGAGAAATACGCCACTAATGGCCCCAAATTATGGAGAAATCTTAGAAGAGCAGAATGAAAGGAGAAACTGATTTGACCCACATTATTTTATCAATAAAATTATATTTCTTCAAGCTTTATTTATGATTGCAATTATACATGTCAACTCATTCATCACAAGGCAAAAAGAAAAAGGCTCAACACAACTCCTTGATATAGTCACATCTCAACAAGAAAATATTCTAAGACTCCTCCCACCGTTCTAATCGAAGTCTTGTTTCCATCATACATATCCTTTTATCGCCCTAATATACATCATCAGGACACCTTTAGCCTCCAAACACCTCCAAAGGACATCCCTCGGCACTTTGGCATAGGCCTTCTCAAGATCGATGAACACTATATGGAGATCCCTCTTTCTTTTTCTATATTTCCCCACTAGTCTCTGCACAAGATGGATTGCTTCAATAGTCGATCGCGCCGGCATGAATCCGAACTGATTCTTTGAAATGGAAACTCCTCTCCTCACCCTCATCTCCACCACTCTCCCAAACCTTCATCGTGTGGCTTAGTAATTTGATACCTCTATAATTGTTATAGTTTTGGATATTACCCTTGTTCTTGTACGGTGGAACTATTGTACTCCACCTCCATTCGTCAAGCATCTTAGCTATCTTCAAAATAACATTAAAACCACCTAGTCAACCACTCCATACCTGCCTTGTTAGTGCTCTTTCAAAATTCCACTGGAATCACACCAGGTTCGATCGTTCTCCCCCTGATCATCTCACTATATCACGTCTAACCTCCTCAACGATAACACACCTGCAGTACCCAAAAACTCATAGACCATCAGAGTGTGCCAAATCGCCCAACACAATGTCTCTGTCTCCTTTCTCATTTAAGAATTTGTGGAAGTATGTTTGCCACCTCTGCTTAATGGATGTCTCGTCCACCAACACCTCACCTTCCTCATCCTTGATGCACTTCACTTAATTCAAGTCCCGAGCTTTTCTCTCTCTCTCTCTCTCAAGCCTATATAATCTCTTATCCCCACCTTTTTTCCCCTATTCAGCATATAAGCATTCAGAAGTTGTCATCTTAGCACTTGTGACCGCCGACTTAACTTTTATCTTCATCGTCTTATAGCTATCCTTAAGCTCCCGCTTCTCATCCTCATCCACACATACAACCACTTCGCATAGGCAATCTTCTTAACTTTTACTTTGCCTTGAACTTCTCCCATCCACCACCAATCTCCTTGACGACCACCAAAGATCCCTCTCGGAATCACTAGTACCCTGGTAGTTGCTTTTCTAATGCAATCAGCTGTCATGTTCCACATATTGTTCATATCCCTGTTACTACTCCAAGCTAAGTTGCTCAAACTCGAGTGCAGATGTCCAATATAAGTGCAGATCTAGAGATCGGATCCTTCATGATCTAATCTTTAAGATTCGGGGATATGGATCCATATATGGACACGAGTGAGGGGATCTACCTAATAATAATTACAACAACATACCTAGTGGAATCCCAGAAGTGGGGTCTGGGGAGAGTAAAATTTATGCAGACCTTACCACTACCTCACAGAGGTAGAGAGGCTCATGAAACCAAAATTATGAGATATTACGTGGAGAACTAAATGAAAATCCTCGAAGGAGATTAAAGGAAAACGGGTGACATGGAAATTTCCATATAAAAAGCATTCAATTTTCTTCAATTTCACCTTAGTTTTTGGATTGATTACAGAAATCATTAAAACTGTCCATACTTTTCCCATCGCTTTTGGTCAAAGTACCCAAAACCAGTTGACCAAATCGGACACGGATCCCACACCCACACCCATGACGTGTCGACACAAGTGCAACACCAAAAGTGACGAGTCTGAGAAACTTAGCATCAACTTGTTCCCCATCTCCCAAGAAAAGGCTGGAGTCAACCCCCTCCCTCCCCCCCCAAAAAATCTAATCCTCAGTAAATCATAAAGGGTCCTCTCTTCCTATCCCTCTTAATCTCTAAATCCATCACCAAAAGCATATGTTGAGTAACAATATTTTCATTCGAAATAACCTTGCAATCCTTACAAATGCCTCTATCACCATTCTGAAGGGTAAGTAATCTATTTGCATCTTAGCTACTGCGCTATGAAAGGTAACCAAGTGATTTTCCCTTTTCAGAAAACACGAATTAGCAATGACCAACTTAAAGACCTTAGCAAAATCCAAGAGTGGCACCCCAACTCCATTCCTCTCCCCAGAACCAAAGCCACCATGAGCATATCAAAACCACTAGAAGTTGTACCAATATGACCTATTAAAATCTCCACCGATGAAAATCTTTTTAGTGATCGATATATGCCTCAATACCTCATCCAAATTCCCCCAAAAGAGTTTTTTAACTTCCTCATCCAAACACACTTAAGGCACATAAGCACTACTAACGTTCACAATAAGCTTACTGATAACTAGAGTAATCGCCATCATCCTATTATTGATCCTCCTAACCTCTACCACACTCCCTAAAGTCTCCGCTACTAGAATAGCTACTTCATGCCTATCCCTAGAGCCTCCTGAGTACCATAATTTAAACCCGTCCACATCCCGAGCTTTGGTACCTTACCATCTGGTCTCCTGAACACAAGGTATATTAATCTTTCTCCTCAATACTCTTCACTATCTCTATAGACTTCCCTGTAAGTGACCCCATGTTCCACAATTCTACTCTCAACTTAAGAAAACTCGACCCCTATGACCCCACACCTCCGACCTAACTGAAGACATGACCCTAGTCAACCATTAGTTCCCAAAGCCACTAAAAAGGATAAACTGAGAACAGATAAATTGAGACTTCAGTAAATCCAAAAAAAGCCAACCGTTGGAATCAACAGCTCAACAAGCTAATAGTAGCCAGCACAATAAAAATATAGAGAGAACAATAATAGTAACCTATGCAATATATAACAATATAGATTAAGAGAACGCAGACAAAAAAAATAGAACTATAATATATCGAACAAACACGCAACAAGCTATAATAACTAGATTATATTGAACTAGTGCTAAAATAGCCTAAAACCACAAGAATTAAGAATCAACAGTATCAACTTTAAAATCTTCTACGCCGCTACTAAGCTATAAATCCTTATTTACTTATTTACTTCAAAAGATATCACTAATATTTATATTAAACCTACATCAGTCAAAATTAGTGCAAGTCTAAGTTGCTCTGACTTGGGTGCGGGTGTCCGATACAGGTGCAGATCTAGAGGTCAGATCCTTCATGATCTAATTTTTAAGATTCGGGGATATGAATCCATGTTTGGATACGGGTGCAAGGATTCTCCTAAAAATAATCAAAATATCTAAAAAAAAAAAAAGTGATAAAACCTAAATTATAAGATATTATGTGGAGAACTTGAAGAAAATCATAGGAGATTAAAGGAAAAAGGCATGACATAGAAATTTCTATATAGAGATATTCCATTTTCTTCAGTTTCACCTTAGCTTTTGTATTGATTACAGAAATTGTTAAAACCGCCAAACTTTCCCCATCGATTTTGTTCAAAGTATTCGAAACCGGTCGACCAAATCGGGCATGGATCCCACACCCACACCCATGTCGTGTTGACACAAGTGCGGCACCAAAAATGAAGAGTCTGAGCAACTTAGGTGCAAGTTATAATAATAGTTATAATAAGACAAAGACATGTATATGAAGACACTCACTCATATGTTGTCCCCTTTGTCAATCCTATAAGTGAAGGTGAAAGAGAAAAAGACACCTCAAATTAGAAAGTCTTAGCCCTTTCATATTTTCACTGGTGAAAATATTGCCATAGTTATTCACCTCTGAATCTTTTCATTACCAAGCACAGGATTTCTTGGAAATGCACAGGAAACATTATCATCACAATATACAATCATTTTTAACTGTAATTACGCTTGTGAACTTCCCAGAATTCAGAAAAAACAAGAAGAAAATGATAAAACACAGGGTAACCATACCTGATGTCTGAAACAGAAAAGTAGGTGTGATACGCAAATGTAAATGTGAAAGGCTTTCCATCAGCATTGGTGTTTCTAATACGAGACGTCAACATCAAATCTCCAGTAGGACCCAAAGCTACCCGCAGCCGAAACTCAAAACTAAAAATGATTATTGATCCATGTCAGGAGAAAGTAACAATAAAGCCTAATAAAAGACTAATATGTAAATTAACAGTAATCATCCATGCCTATGAGGCCAAATTTTCAAGTCTTCCTCAGAGGGTTTCAAGATCAAGTCAACAAAAGCCCTAGAAGAAGTAGCTGCAGGAAATGGAGGTGGATCTTTGTCAATGCTCCAAAACCTGTTTCGGGCGAATCCATGCGACTCAAGAGGGCCACGATTTGCGAACTGCAAACAGAAAACAGCCTATATTATACCAAAATGGGCAACCACTAGAAAAACAATGAAGATGCTTCAAAATCAAATACCTGTGGGAAACATATAGGAATACCCCCACGAATTGCTTTTGGAGGCTTAAAAATGGCCTGCAAGGTTTAGTGAATTAGAAAGTAATACAACTATGAATTATACAATGAGAAATGCTCAGATCCATTTATACCACGAAAAACGTGCATATCCAACAAAACTTATACAACAATTTACCAAGTGAAGTTTGTCGCAATAGATGGTTCAATTGCCAGGGTTAGAGAATCAGGAAAAGAAAGTTCAAACCTCAATAGGCATTCAAACTCTACACAACTCTCATCTCATTCAAAAAGCAAGAAAAATTTGATTCAACAAAAACTTCTTGAGACACTCCACCATTATCTCACTAATATCAGCAAATAGAAAATCTATTGAACACAGGTGCAGTACCCAATATAGGTGCAAATATAGAAGTCAGATTTGTCATCAGCTAAATATCCAAGGATAATAGATTACATGTCCTAAGATATGGCTAAGAGCTGTATAGTGTATATAGAAGTAATTAACTAAAAATTCAATGGACTAAAGCAAGTAAAAACAAGTTCTAGTATTCCACAAGGATATCTCATACTGTCATACAGTAAAACCATATTCTGATACTTTATGTGAGTAGATATATACAACACACGTGAGGAAAACAACTCCCCTACCCAGGAAAACAGTGGCCCATCACCTTAACTTGTCTTGCTGTGACAGAGACATAGAGTACCACCTTTTCATTGCTGAAGTAGCAATAGGTTAACTGCTTTATATTCTGTTATATTAGGTCGAAACCTAAGTATGTCCTAAACAACAGGTAATACATGCTGATCCAACCCGTTCTAGATTTACCAACATATGAGCAAGCTCTTGCTGCCTTCACCTACCGTCTTAAAGATATAAGAAAGCAGGATCAGTGTGTGTATGTATCAACACACATCTCTGTACATACATATACATAATTACACAAATTGGCGAAGACAGGAATATCGCTAAGGGTGTTCAAGACTTAGATGGGCGAAGTAATATTTGATCTACATATGCAATATAAGTTTTTGTATATACAGTATAAAAATCTCCAGCAAAAGGTGTTCAACCGACCACGCTGGAGCCAATGTGGCTTTGCCACTGATACATGTGGGTCACAAACACGTATGAAACAGATCTCAGTGCCACCTAAGCATACAGCCTTAAAGAATAAGAAACGAGGATTATTACTGTGTGTGTACATATCTATCTATATATAAACAACCTAATAAATTGGAGAAAAAGGTAACTAAGAAACCAAAACTAAACTTTCAATCAAGCTACACTTCTCGGTCATAACTCATAAGTTGCAGCCATGAGCCAATGCACCCTAGGTGAATTGACCAAACTCAATGCATATTCCACACCCAAACCCAATTTGTGCTGGATTGATACGGTTTTGGCAAGAGGTTTTGGAGGATCCATGTAACATAGCAAAAAATAGGAAAGGAATATTTCCAACACATAGGCTACTGTTTATGTTCCATAATCTGCAAAACGTACATGCCCCTATTAAAATCCCTTGTCCCATTCAGGGGGACAATTATTTGTATAAACAGAATAAACTTGCTAATGTTTGCACTAGGGTTGACGAAGCAAGGTCTCCAGATTTGAAAACCCTAGTAAACTAGTCATCAACATAAGAACTAAATATTAAACACTCAATGTCATGTGATATTGATACCATATAACAAATAAAGAGATAGTCTGCCCAAATTATAGGGCAAAGTTGGTCAGCAAGAGGAGGAAACCCTTTAAGCTCACAACGGGACGAGGATGAAAAAATTTCCATGCAACAATACAATCCAGGAATTCTTCAAAAACTTTTCCCTTCACCAACCAAAACCTTGCCATAGGAATTGATTCATAAGTATTTTAAAAGGAGGAGACAGAACACATAGGAAACCAACAGAAAATTCATTTTTTTCTACCTAGCTATTGGATCGAATTCCACCAAGAAGATAACAAAGAAGAGTACCTTACTACTAACAAAGAGCAATTCCTCTCTCTGATCATTCTTCCAAGACGTCACCTGACCACCATAGAGATACACCTACAAAGGAGAACACTTAAGAACGGATGTTGATAACTTAAAACATAAAAATAGTAGTATAATGACACATTCAAGACAAAAGGGCTTCATAGAAACTTCAAAATTACATCTTGTAAACAGGAATACAAAACCAACTCTCCACCCAAAAAGAGAAACATAACGCTTGACATCCTCTCTTTTCTTAACCTTATAATGGTTGACATTCTCCGAGAAAGAAAAGCTGACGATGAGCATTCATTCAAACTTGTAGGTTTCAGTAGACCAAGTCAGTAATAAGAAATGGAGGGGAAAATAACGCAATTATGGCAACAGCATCACCAGCTTTCTTTTTTTTTAATTTATTTTTTCAAGAATTCACCAGCTTAATTTATATACACAACTTCACAGACTAATTTCAATCTACGTTTTTTATGTTTGTGGATAAGGTAAAGTTAAGTCAACGACAGCTGCACATGTAAAAGCATGCACAAGGAGAAAGATCCCTGCTCAATGGAATCTGAAGGTGTGGGACATATCATGAAGTACAGATCTGTATCATTATACTCTCGCTCTCCTAGAGAATGAGAGGTTTCATCCTTTTGCTTTCCATTTGAAAGTACATCCAACAGTGCTCTGGAAAAGAATTTAAATTTCAACACCAATCATCAAGAAACTCAATAAAATACTCGAATAGAATAAACAACCATTTGAAAAAGGCAGCCACTCCAGGCGGTTGGCAAAGGGGTTATTAAGTATATCCATTTGCTATGGCCTATGGGTTTCTACTGATGCATCCACTTTCAGAAACTGAGATTTGATCAGAGCTCATCTCAAACCAAATTACCACAGCAAGCCCAATTCACAGTAAACATGCATATACAAATCCTGCAGAGATTTTATCCACCGAATACAAAAAAGTAATGCTAAATAAACCACATTAACATTTCAAACAATGTCAATCACCATGCTACTGAAATGCTACAAGGTTTCAGATCCCTGAACCTACTTGCCCCATACCTAACCCTACACATAAAAGCCAAACCCATCTCTACCTATAACAAAACTTGACATAAATCTAACGATTCAAGAAACCAATCAAACATGTAACCCTTGAACACAAAACCAGTAAAATGCAAGAAACAGTTAATATTTCAAAAAGACCCAGTTACACGGAAAAAGTAAAAAATTAAGATCTGTGACAAAACAGGTAAAGATCTCAGACAAATCTACACATTATCCGGTAAACGAAAATGACATTAAAAATAACGAAAATCAAGGTTGAAGAAATGGTTGGTACCTCGGCAGAACTGCCGCGAACCTCCCGGAGAACCACTTTTTCAAGGTCATGAACACCCTTCGTCAGCTCCACTAATGGTTTCTCACTAGTAGAAGACGTCATCATACACCCTAAATTTCCCCAATTCACAATCTTCCGGATCAATACAATATACCCTTTTCTCGTTCTTTTTCCCTTGTACCTTTATTTATTCATATCATAATCGTAATCATAATCATAATATTATTAATATTATATTAATGGATTATATTAAAATAACTTTTTCAGTTTCTTCTACTGTGGTCTTGTCTGTGGCTTCTTATATTGAATATAATAACTAGATATTCGCGCCGCGCTAATATTTGTTATTTTTCATTTTAATTAACATATAATAAAAAAATTATAAAAAATTACGGATATATTCTCAGACTGCTTAAGCTGACATGTTGATTTATTGTCCAATTGAGCAGCTTTAATCATCATGGTTGGCCTAATAGTTATTTAATTATATAATTAAATGTTATTTAATTATTTTATTAGATGTAAAATAAATATCCAATAAAAATTATTAATATTTTCACTCTAAAATAAATTATAATTTTTATCCTAATTTCATTGGTAATATCGTAAAATCACTAAGCAGTTGTTTTACATAGATTAAATTAAAAAAATTACTGAAACCTATCCCGCCTCATTGTCATCCCTATCTGTAAGACCCTTGTCTCAAAAATATCAAACCTCATAAGAAAAAGATGCTAGCTAAATTTTGATATTAAATAAAAGTTAATTTTGATTACATCAAAATCATTGTATCGTATTAATTAGGGAAAAACTAAGTTTGTCCCCTTGAAAGCAAACTATTTATATCTATATACCCCTTTTACATTTTATACCTCGATACTATTAAAATTTGACCCCCTAATTTTAAAATCTGCACGCTAACGTCAGCACCCACCTTGTATGATATACCAATATGATATACATGTACCAACAAGGTATCATAGAGGATTAAGCTCAATCTTATATGATACCGATATGGTATCAATATACCGATAGAGTATCAAAACGAATATATTTTATACTAATTTAAAATTTAATAAATAAGTTTGTAACTTTAATAATTTTCTCTTAATTATTTTATTTATTAAAAAAAGAGCTCAAAATTTATATGATACCGATATGATATCAATATACTGGCGGAGTATCACAAGATTATATTTTCTACTAATTTAGAGTTTAATAAATAATTTTATAACTTTAGTAATTTTCCAATCCTATACGATATCAATGTGGTGTAAATATACCAACAGAGTATTACAACGAATATATTTTCTACTAATATAGAGTTTAATAATTTTTTTATTTGTTTCTTATTTACTTCTTAAAAAGAATAACATAATCATATATGATATCAATTAGGTATCAATATACCGCCAAAGTATTAGAGAGGATTTAGCTCATTTCATATGATACCGGTATGGTCTATATATACACCACTGAAGTATATTTAATAGTATTTATGCTAGCGTCAGCATGAAGTCAAGGTGAAATAAAAAGGGTGAGTGGGGTAAGGAAGTAAATAGTTTGTGTCATGGATCCATTAAGGGTAAATAGTTTGGATTGAGTCTAATAAAAGTAAATAATTTCAAATTACGTCTATCTTGTATACTTTTTCCATTAATTTATGTATCATATTTATTGAACTCACATATTATACAAAGTACAATGCATATATCAAAATTATTATATCTTACTAAATGATGTATCATATTTATTAAATTCACATAAAAATAAATAAACTTAGTATACGTAAAATATAACATATGTATACGATTGATTGTAATATATTTTTTATTATATGATTCATTGTAAAAAAAATTCAAGAATTTAATGATTCACTATAAAAATAAATTCATTACATACAATATTCATTGTTTCTTGATAATCAATATTGTTCATGTATTTTACTGAAAGCATTCAATGTATGATGTTGAGAAAATAAAATATATAAGCAACATAGAGAATATCTTGAAATCATATTAAAAATGGTTTCTCGTAATTTAAAAGGTGTCACAAAAGTAACAATGGCAGATCAAATACATAAAGCATTATGTTATTACAAAAGAGATCATTCACGTGCTCTCAAAAAGATCTGCAGTCGTGGATTAATTAAATTTTTTGTTTAAAAGTTAATTAAGGTATAATATCAAATACACTCAAACGATCGGCAAAATGTCTTTCGGCTGTCTTAGAAAAAAGAAAGGATGTCAAGTAGCACAAGCCAATAAAATATCTAGACATGAAGAAGGTTCTTTATGAGTGGTTTCTCCAATATCAAGATCGTATAAATATAATAGGAAAGTTAATTTTGGAGAAGGCAAGAGATGCAATACAATTTTTATATCCTCTGCAAGATTTTGAGTACAAATTATATCAAGA
The DNA here is from genome assembly GCA_026153255.1 of Solanum medicagineum. Lineage (NCBI taxonomy): Eukaryota > Viridiplantae > Streptophyta > Magnoliopsida > Solanales > Solanaceae > Solanum > Solanum medicagineum. The sequence goes on from JAPFFP010000098.1 coordinate 6,426,584, forward strand.
TTGACTTAAAAAATTCAAGCTAAGACATGATATTCAGTCGTTTCATTATTTTGAAGAGGGTGGTTTAGTTGATATACTAGACATGGAGACGAAATTGAAATCCATGAGGAAGAAAAATTAATTTTCTATGGAAGATACTTTTAATATGAATAAAACTGATTTATTTTATAGCTTACTGACCTGATGTTCACGCTCCAATAAGAAAGCGATTGTTGTCAGAATTAACCTAACCAAGGTTAGGATCGAATCCACAGAGAATACATGGCTTGATTACCAGATTTCACCACTAATCATTTCTAGTATTTATGAATACAATCTCTAAATGGGGGGAAGGGGGGAGGGGTATTTCAAAAATAAAATAAAACTACTACTAACTATAAAGCGAGGAAACACTCAATTTTAGGGAACAACTTGGGAATTGTGTTCCTCATGGTTCATCGACTTGATTACGTAGGTAACATAACTACAATTTGTGATTTGCATGCAGGATGGTAATTTAGGTTCTCCCAGCCCTCTTGTGAAGGTGAAGGTCGAATTTCACCACGGCGCTGGGTCGACAACCATGGCGTGCCAACTAATTGTTACCTATTGTCCTAGTCAACCTCCCTTGATCAGGCTCGGTTGATTAGACGAGAATACATCAATCGAATTCTGGCATCTACTTCCCTTTTTCTATTCGTCACTACCTTGATTGGGATCGTGATAATAGGTGAGGTTTGGTGTTGGCCACCACCAAACGACATTAATAATGAAGAGAAATAGATAATACATGCAAAAACCCAATCATAGAAATGAAAGAAACCTAGGTCATCTCAATGTCAACGACCCATGGTTCCCATAACCCCAAGTTGTGGGTGCTTAGCTACTCATGGCTAAGGAAAAACACACAAGAGTGCAAATAATAGACATTGTTGAGAGCTTTACCAATACCAATGAAGAAAATAAGCACCATAAATTGCAAATCCACAAGCTTGATTGATCAACAATGAGTACAAGGTAAGATTTGCAATCCCCAAAATGGGTTTTCCAAGAGAGAACAATAAACTAATCTAAAAAACTAAGAAAAGCTTCAAAATGTATTTCTCAATAGTCTACTCGTCGAACTCCTTGCTAAAAACCTAACTTAAACTATATATAGTATTTACAAAATAACCCTAGAATTTACACAGAATTGATAGCTGGCAGCTGATAAGTTACGCAGGTACGACTCATAGGAGACCTACGAGTCGTAGTTGGGGTCTCGTATTAGGTTCTTGGCATCATGGACTAAACTGGTACGATCCATAGGTATGAGTCGTTATTTGAGCTACGACTTGTATGTTGGTCTTGTAGTTTTGGTCTTCAGTTTTTGGTCTAACATCTTGGCTCTCTGATTCTTGCTACGAGTCCACCTATACGAGTCGTAGTGTGACTTACGACTCGTATGATGGCCTCGTAGAGGTGACCTTCACTTAGCAGATTTCTGAATTTTAGTTTCTGATTCTTGCTACGACACCACCCTATGACTCGTAGGGTGAGCTAGGACTCGTAGGTGAGCTAGTAAGGCCTATGCTTCAGCAAAATCTGCAACTTTTCTTCAAAATCATGCCAACTTAACTTTTCTGCAAGACTAACACAAAAACACATCAAAACACTAAAAAGTCGCTTTAAAAACTCACAAAATCCCTTGTTTCAGGTACCAAATGTGCTGTATTTTGACAGCACATCTACACCCTCAACTTAGAATTATTGTTTGTCCTCAAGCAACGACTCAATATATGCAGACAAAGGGAAATACATAGCAATGATATTAATGGCATATACAACATCTCCTTTGATTCAGGTACCTAACTACTATTTTCAAAACAGGGTTGCAAAGTTATTGAGCAAACAAGAACATCATGAGAGACTTGACAATTCAACTATGACAAACTAAGGAGAATCAACTGTCTACAATCGCTGGTATAGTCATATACTTCTCAAGTAGTGCAAATGTCCTCACTGGAAATAAGTCCCTCATACTCATTCAAAAGCATTTAGAATTCAGGGACTCCTGAGGAAACATTCTCACTCTCACAATTGAAATTCAATGTATACTGACTAACACCATAGGCTTGCCTCTATACTCATCTTCTGGCTTGGTGATAAAGCAGAGTTGGATCACTTTAGGACTTACAGGCTTGTAACATAGGTTCAGGGTGCTTTAGTATGGTATTTTGGGCAAGTAGTGACTAAAAGCCATCCTTGAACCATGTCTACCAATATTTTTTGCTTTCATAATCCAACCCATTTTTGATCACTCCACCCTGATTCTCCTGTTAGGAACTTTTCTCGAGTGCTTTCTTTCTCTTTTTTCAACTTTACCTCGATTTCAGACTCATTTTTGCTATTTTTTTCAACTCAAGGCACTTTTCTTTTCTTTTTCTTTACTTGATCCATGCTTTTTCATTTCTTTCTTGATTTCCCAACTAACCACCTTATTATAATTACTTTATCACAATAAAGGTCACCCTCAACTTAAGCTTTTAGCCTCAGGTGAAGTACATAATATCTATGCCTCAAACCAGGGCCACCAACTGCAGCCACCCTCAACTTAGGCATTTAGCCTCAATCAAGGTTCACATTTCAAGAATAGACCAGGGCCAATATCAAGACATTTCATTAAACAAGGTTAAGCTAGCAAGGTATCACGAAAGAATGAGTACATGATAAGCTCAAAAGTTTGGAACAAGGGATTCACTCACTCATCTGGTGGTCATTTAGGCTAAAAGTGGTTTCACTCAAAGAACAAAGACCTAAGATCATTTCCATATCCGCCACATCACCAAACCAACTTTAGAGTAACAAGGCAAGTTTTGGGTCCATAACAGATGCATGAATGCAGCAAAATAAGCTTACAGCACACAAGATAATTGCATCCACAATCAAGTATAGACTCACAGGTCATGCTTTCAGTCTCAGCTAACCTTCACAATATAAGAACAAATATTGCCAGATACTCAAAAATGTATGAATGCATCAATAACCTCAAAAATTTTGAAGGTACCCAATTTTTTCATCAAAATATTACAAATACATCTAAAAATTATGTATATGCCAATAGATAACACTACTATGAATTTACCCATTATCTCCACTACCTAAACATATCAGTTCAATAGAAAAGTAAACATCCATAAGAAAAAAGAAGCACAACAAGAAAACCTTGGGATCAAAAATAGGGGAAGTTATGGACTTGAGGCTACTCAGACTTCACCTTAATCCATAACTTCCACCACTCCACCAAAATAAGATACTTTGTCCTCAAAGTAAAATCACAAACTTAAGATGAGAAAATGAAAACATAACATAGATATATAAACATTAAAAAGTAATAATTAACAAAACTAATATCCAAAACCAAACATAAGAACATTATCCAACAAAAACATCAAAAAAAAACCAACAGAAAAACAATATTTTTTAATACAAGGACAAAATATCCATAAGACAAAGTAAGAGATGGGGTAAAAAGGGGTCAAACACCATGGTGCATCAAGCACCAGTCTCGGGCTGATCTGTGATGTCCTGGGGTTGCCTCTCCTTTATGGCTGTACCGGAAGTGCCCTCTCCAGGTGGGGGTGCTGTGCTCGGTCTCTCTGAATAACCGTCAATAAAAGCGACTCCTACACCACCTCCTCAGGTATTGGCTCCTCCTGTCTTGGCTTCTTCGGGGTCGGCTCTAGGCCATCACTCTGATCAAGGGGCCTCTTCCCACAGGTGTCCAGACGATCGGTGATCCAATCAAATGCCTCATCATCTAGCGGTGCTATCTTTGGGGCTGGAATAGGGACTGCCAACATCTGTACCAAGTCAGCCTTGAACTTGGCAAACTCCTCAGTAACTGCGCTCGCGTCGACTGGCCTAGCTCCTTCAAGCCTCCTGTGGACTCTAGTCTCAAATGCGTCGACTCGGGCATCCACCGCTCCGACTCTCTCGTCAACTAAATCTCGTGAAAATGCCCGTATCCGCTCCTCGGAGTGCCAAACAGTTTGATCAATTAATGGCTGGACCTGTGCTGACAACTCCCATAGCCTGCCCTCTGCTACAATCACCCTGCGTAATAAAGCCTAAAAAGCAACAACAGAGAAAAGAGGGTCAACCTGTAGAGTAGATGTTGCTGGTGCTAGAGTGCTGGAGGATGGTGTAGACTTGATCTCAACCGCTGGCGTGGGCTCTGTAGTGGTCGGAGTAGTACCGGTAGTAGCTGGAGGTGGACTTGGAATCTGAGGCTCTACCGGAAATGGATTTGGAATAGCTGGAGGAGCTGCTCGAGGTAAGGCCACTGGATTCTCATCAGCCTTTATCAGCTGGGATCTATAATGTGTGTGGCCTCTACATGAGTGTCCCGGTGCGAATCAATAGGAACACCTGCTACACTACGTAGTCGATGGATCAAAACTAGAAATGGCACTGAGGTGTTCGTCCTAACTGCGCCTCATGAATCTGCTTCGAAAATGATCCGGGCCCAATCTATAGCATAGCCGGCTAGAATGCTGGCCAACAGTATGGCTCTCTCGAGGGTGATCACATTATCCGTGAAGGTTGGCCTAATATGCCAACGGATAATGGACTACCAAAACTTGGCCTGGAATGAGAGGTGTGCCTTAACTATAGGATCTACGTGGTTTGTGACCCACGTCGACTCGACACCCTCCTCGCAGATTTGGCTGGCAATCCAGCATAGCAACTCTGTCCTGGCCCCAATAACTTTCCCAGTTACCACTCTCCTCATTTTATCAATCCGGCCATCATACTCTGCGGTAGATTGAGACACTCTATAAGCGAGCCTAAACTACACTCGTCGGATCATCTCCTTCGAGATATCAACTTTCCTCCCCCGAACTGTCACCACCCATAGCCTCGGCTCCTCTATTAGCTTCTAATTCTTTGGCAGCCCCCATCGGAGTGTAGCATGATATGCCGCATAGAACTCACGGACTATGTAAGGGGCATATTTTCCCAACTGCTATATGGTCCACTGCAGTCTATGCTAATCCAATCTGGGTACTCTGTCTAAGCCTGAGGCATTCAACCGGGACTTCTCATGAAATTGGCGGATCGGCTTGCCTTGCCCCTTAGGCTCTAACCCCTGGTCGTATATTTCTTTTATTCCAAGGAAACACCATCTACGATCGTCTAGGGGTTGGGTCCTCCTGCTGGGTCTGGGAGGTGCTCTCGGACTCTGACTCCGAGCCGGAATGTAAGGGGTCATCTGTGGCAAGATGCTATCTGACCCGCCCAGTTGCCTTGTTGTTCCTCCTCTTCATACTGGGAAGAACTACTAACTTCCATGGGCGTGTGCGTTGTAAGTGCCTGAGTCTAGGGTTTATTGGCCTCGTGGTCTACCCTGACTCTGTGGACCTCCATAAAGCCCTCAAATTGTTCAGTTCCAGATGACTCATCCACCAATCTCCTTTGAAAGGATTAGATTGCTCGCTTGTCTTTAGGAGGCATTTTATCTGCAGACAAACCACAAAGCAACATGTCAGGTCTAGATGTTTGATCCACTAAAACACATAACAAAGAACAAGAAACAAAATCAAATCAAAAATAGAAATTCATTGGTGCAACTACAGGTTTGCATATACGAGTGCAGCTATGACTCGTAGGTACTATCCTCATAGAACCATTTATGCCTTTAAAAATGCTTTCTGATCCCAGATACAAGACACAGTTACGACTCATAGAGTGACCTACGAGTCGTAGTTTGGGCTCGTAACCATTTTTAGAAACATTTTTCAGAACTCAGATAAACTTATGAGACTCTCACTACGAGTCATAGCAGGAACTATAAGTCGTATATGAGTCTCGTATGAGAAACATGAAGAAACCACAGATGACCGCTGCTTGCTACGAGGGACCCTTACGACTCGTAGAGGAACCTACAAGTCATAGGAGTGCCTCATAGCAGGAAACAGAAGGCATCAGTGGTGCCTAAAATTGTCCCACCACAAGCACAAATCAAACACAAATTCCAAACCAAGTTGAGACATAAGAGCAGTGTAGAATTCATGGCAAATAATCAATTCTATACTAATCATCAGAAATTCAAAATAACCCGCGTCCCTAAGAGTCAAAACCAATTCTACGCTACGTCAAGCATATAAAAAATAATATATTTTCTAAACTCTTACTTGACAACCATAAAACATTCCAAGGGATGCAATTCTCATACATATCAATTCACTCAAACCCCATAAGTTAAAACATAAGCATCACACCCATATCTTCCTAAATTCCAACTCCGACAACTATTCAGACCATGCACGGGCAACAATCACACAATGCATCTTATGGATGAATCATAAATTTCGCATTCATCATCACCCATTCAAGAATTTCAACACTAGTAGGTTCATAACTCAACTATTCAAAGTCTAAAAACCCTAGATTACAAGTTTAGTTCAATAATCACTATGTGGCATGATTTAACATGATTAAATAAAGCATACACTTGTATAGGGAACAAACTCACCACAAAAGATTGCACAATGTAACCACGGAGCTTACCGATCAATTGTAGAAGTGAACTAAAATGAAGAAAATTGAAAATCATGCCAAAACCCTAAAAATAGTGCCTTCGTCAGAATCTTCGCCGAAAAATGACATAGGTGGCCAGGATTTTGATCGAAAAAATGACGTAGGTGAAGGGGAGGGGTTCTTCTGTCGCTTTTTAGGGTTTAAGATCAACAATAAGGGTCAAATGTTATTTTGACCCTTATATAAGCAAAATCGGGTCAAATTTTAAAAATCTGCAGATCAGGGCTACGAGACCCCGACTACGAGTCGTAGGCTATCCTACGACTCATAGGTCCTAGTCTCGTAGCAGACCCAATACTTATAAAAATTTTAGAATCATACCTGGGCACTACGAACCCCTCTTACGACTCATAGGGGACCCTACGAGTCGTAAGGTTATCTCGTATTGTATGTGCTAACTTTTGATAGTCACTGGTTCCCTCTACGATGCATGACTATGAGTCGTAGTGAGGACTACAACTCGTAGGCCTGATCGTAGAGGCTGCTCCAAATGCCATTTTCAGATCTTCAGTACTTCAATTCTCACCTACAAACCAAATCTCAAAACACAACAATTTCCAAAATATTACAACTGCACCAATGTCTTTCAATCATAAAAACAAACTCACAGCTTCTACCTAGAATTCCAACAATAAAAAACACTTAAAATAATTCAACGATTATAATGGGTTGCCTCCCAAGAAGAGCCTTGTTTAACGTCGTGGCTCGACTTTGTCACCGTCCTTCATCAACTATCATCAAGGGTCCACACCTCACTCTTGCACTCATCTAGGTGTTTCATGGATTAGCGAATATCAAACACTACCTCTGCATCATTAACCCTAAACTGCAGTTGACCTGAATCCATATCCACTGGGGCTCTCCTAGTGGCCAGAAATGGTCTCCCCAAAATGATGGGCACTTCAAAATCAACTTCACAATCAAGGATTACAAAATATGTGGGGACGATGAACTTATCCACTTTAACAAGTACATCTAAAAGGATTCCCTCCAGATTTTTAAAGGTTCTATCCGCCATAAGAAACCTCATTCTTGTCGGGGTAGGAGTACCAAGGCCAAGCTTTTTAAATACCGCAAGAAACATTCGATTGATGCTCGCTCCTAAGTCACACAACGCTCTTGCAAACTTGACAACACCAATAGTACAAGGGATGGTGAATGCACTGGGGTCCTCTTGCTTTTGAGCAAGGCATTTGGTCATAATCGCACTACATTGTTGGAGTTCTTGCAAGAACTCTTGGCTCAAAGTGCATTTCTTGGTGACCAAATCCTTCATATATTTGGCATACTCGGGCATTTTCTCCAAAGCTTCTAGAAGGGGAATGTTGATGGAGAGTTGCTTCAACATCGAGAGGAAGTGCTTGAATTTACCCTCCTCTTCCTTTCTCTTAAGCCTTTGAGCGAAAGGATAAGGAGGTTTGGGAATTGATTTCAATTTCTCATGCTTCTTTAGCTCTTCTTGTTGCATCCCAACAACCTTCGAGTCTTCTCCCTTAATCGAGACTTCACTACCAAGGCTCTTCTCATTAACTTCATCCACAATTATCGGCATAAGGGATCTACTATGCTTTTGCCACTCCTAGTCATCACCGTTATGCAATGCCCTTCATTCTTTGGGTTTTGAACCGTATTGCTTGGTAGGCTACCCTTTTGCCGCTGATTCAATTATGAAGAAACTTATAGTTGCTTAATAGCCACCGAGTGAGACTCTATTTTCTGGTTAATACTTGAAATATCTGCTTTCATTCCCTTTAAAATCTCATCTTGATGGTCGTCTCGCTTCAACAATTTTTCGTATATTTCTTTAATCCTGGAGTTGCTTGACCCGGTATCATGATTGTGTGATGGCACATAAGGACCATTCATGTAGCCCTCTCTTCTCCCCCATTTTGCATCTGGCACTCTCTCTCCCTCTCTCTCTCTCTCTCTCTCTCTCTCATAGTATCCACCCCGGCTATCTTTATACATCCCCTCATGGGTGAAGTTCCAACCTTGATTCCTAGAACCTTGCCTCCAATAATCCGAATTGGACCCTTGGGGATTGTTCCGGGAACCCGCCGCTTGGTTGCTTACAAAACACGCATCCTCATCAAAGAATGGATCATCATAGGTAGGGACTTCAGAGGTTGGTGCATGACTGCCTTGACACTTGCCTGATTTTGGTTTAAAACCAAGTCCATACTTGTGCGAAGCTGAGCAAGTTGCTTTATGATCTCTTCGTTTACCTTTGCTTGCTCATTATTGGTGTTAACCGTACAAGAGGGTTTCATCACACCTCTCTCTTGTTGTCCCTATGATCGATTTGTTTTTGACCACTTGCTCCATCTTGCGGCTATTAATGCAAAAGGTTGGTCTAGGAACATGCCTCCCATAATCGTATCAGCGCAAGCTTGACTATTCTCATCAAGTGCTCAAGAAAATTTCAACCAAGGCATCGTTAACAATCTTGTGATCAGGGACCATCCTTAAGCATTTAATAAACCTCTCCTATGTTTTGCTAATAGAATCACCCCACATTTGCTCAAAGTTGTTGATTTGGTCCTTGAGCTTCAACTTCTTTGATCTTGGGAAATATCTTTCAAGGAATACTCTCTGAAGTTTAGCCCAACTTGTGATAGTACTAGGAGGAAGCTCGGACAACCATACAGCTGCATTACCAGTCAATGATAGTGGAAACACTCTCAAACCCACAACATCAAGAGAAAGGTTTTGTGTCCCCATGACACTCTTACAAACAAACACCACATTTTGAAGATGATGGTGGGGATCCTCCGAAGGTAGCCCTGTGAATAGTCCTCGGTTTTGGAGCATTTGGAGCAATCCACTTGATATTGTGAACTTAGTATCTGTCGGTAAAAGGGGTAATACTATAGCACCGGTAACATCCATAGCAATAGGGTTCAGTCGGTATTGGTTCCATCCATAAGCATTTTCATTGAAGTCCCTGAGCTGTGGCCTGTTACCCCTATGTGGTGGATTCTCCTCTCTTCCCATATCCTCGTTCGCATGCAGATCCTCCTCAACCTCAATATCTTCATTCACTTGAGCCATTTTTCTTGGTAGTCGATGAATCTCCAAATTGAGTGGAGCTAAAGGATTGCCTTGGCTCCTTGTGTTGGGCATACAACCTAGTATACACTGCAAATAAAATCAAACAATAAGAACAAAAACAAAAGTAAGTACAAGAGACTCTAAAAATCAACACTAGAACTAACTAATAGTGAAATCAAATCAAAACCTAGCTGTATTCCCAGCAACAATGCCATAATGTCTGATCTGATGTTCATGCTCCAATAAGAAAGCGATCATTGTCAGTAATTAACCTAACCAAGGTTAGGATCGAATCCACAGGAAATACAGGGCTTGATTACCAGATTTCACCACTAATCATTTCTAGTATTTATGACTACAATCTCTAAATGGGGGGGGGTTGTATTCCAAAAACAAAATAAAACTATTACTAACTATAACGCGAGGAAACACTCAATTTTAGGGAACAACTTAGGGATTGTGTTCCCCATGGTTCGTCGACTTGATTACCTAGGTAACATAACTACAATTTGTGATTTGCATGCAGGACGGTAACTTAGGTTCTCCCAGCCCTCTTGTGAAGGTGAAGGTCAAATTTCACCATGGTGCTTAGTCTACAACCATGACATGCTAAATAATCGTTACTTATTGTCCCAGTCAACCTCCCCTTGATTAGGCTCGGTTGATTAGACGAGAATACATCAATCAAATTCTGTCATCTACTTCGTTTTTCCTATTCGTCACTACTTTGGTCGGGATCGTGATAGTAGGCGGGGTTTGGTGTTGGCCACCACCAAACGACATTAATAATGAAGGGAAATAGATAATGCATGGAAAATCCCAATCATAGAAATGCAAGAAACCTAGGTCATCTCAATGTCAACTACCCATGGTTCCCACAATCTCAAGTTATGGGTGCTTAGCTACTCATGGCTAAGGCAAAACACACAAGAATGCAAATAATAGATGAAGAAAATAGGCACCATAAATTGCAAATCCACAAGCTTGATTGATCAACAATGAGTACTAGGTAAGATTTGCAATCCCCAAAATGAATTTTCCAAGAGAGAACGATAAACTAATCTAAAAAACTAAGAAAAGCTTCAAAATGTATTTCTCAATAGTCTACTAGTCGAACTCCTTGCTAAAAATCTAACTTAAGCTATATATAGTATTTACAAAATAACCCTAGAATTTACACAGAAAAGATAGTTGGCAGCTGATAAGTTACGCAGGTACGACTCATAGGATGACCTACGAGTTGTAGTTGGGGTCTCGTATCAGGTTCTTGGCATCATGGACTAAACAGGTACAACCCATTGGTACAAGTTGTTGCTTGAGCTATGACTCGTATGTTGGTCTCGTAGTCTTAGTCTTCAGTTTTTGGTCCAACATCTTGGCTCTCTGACTCTTGCTACGAGTCCACCTATACGAGTCGTAGTGTGACTTACGACTCGTATGATGGCCCCGTAGGAGTGACGTCCACTTAGTTGATTTCTGAATTTTGGTCTCTGATTCTTGCTACGACACCACCCTACTACTCATAGGGTGAGCTACGACTCGTAGGTGAGCTCGTAAGGCCTATGCTTCAGCAAAATCTACAACTTTTCTTCAAAATCATGCCAACCTAACTTTTCTGCAAGACTAACACAAAAACACATCAAAACACTAAAAAGTCACTTTAAAAACTCACAAAATCTCTTGTTTCAGGCGCCAAATATGTTGTATTTTGACAGCACATCACTTACAAGCTGATCATTCTCGATATAAAACAACTTGAAGGAAGATAATAGGACAAAAAACTCTAGTTAAATAATTTTGGGTGTAAAATGATTAACTTTTAAAGTAAATCTAGAGTCCTGGTTCATGAGAAGATATCACCTTAAGTTTTTACGACACTTTAAGCATTACTTTAAAAAAATATTCTAAATCTTAAGTAGATTAACTTCGTTAGGCTTCAATTCTTTAGGTGAGACACAAATCTCAAATTCTCGTGCTTAGTTTTTTTTTCTAATCCTAACTTATTTTTCAAGCAAGTATAAGATATGGATGGGTTCTAGTATAGGCTATTCACTATAACTAGTGATACACCAAAATTTGCAGTTTAAAATTTTTAACTTTATACAAGAGCATAGAAAAAGTAAACAGAAGTAAAATTAACTAAAAAAGAATTCCTTATAAAATCCTATAAACAAGTATCTATAATTACAGTGACTTATTCTGTCGTTATAGTTATTCAGAATCTTTTTTTTTTTGCATAGCTCTATTAGATTACAAATGATCAAAAAATCAAAAAATAAATTAAAAAAAATCTGTCAGGGCTTCTCTATAACAAAAGTCCTATGTGCTACAACAGTCTTTGCTATAGCGAAAAATGAATGCTATAACGAAAACTTTCGCTATAATGGATAGCGAGTTTATTATTTTTTGTTTAAGTTAGTTGTCTAAGTCTTACTTGTAACTTTTCATACTCAACCAAAAAAGACCCAAGACAATTTTTTCAAGACCTAACGCTATTTTCTTTCAAGGTACGTAAATTTTCTCCATTTTTCCTTGAGAATTCATTTTTTCGTAGAATTGAAGGATTAGTTTTTCGTGAAAACTCGTGGGCGAAGAATCCAGGGATATATTGCTGGATAGAGCATTTAGTTACTATAGTTATGCATATTTTTCATTCATTTACATTGAACTTGATATTCTAGCATGATATATTATTAATCTAGGTTATAAGTTCGACATAGAATAATCTAGAAACTCCATAGAGGGGGTTCTTGAGCATGCAAGTTGTTCAAAGAGATTAATAAAATAAAAAAATTATGAATGAATTTCAATTGATAATGAAATTCTTAATTTAATAAATAATCTGTTAGTTATTCGCCAGACTTCTGAAAAGATAGACTTGGGTGAGTCTGAATATTTAAGACCTTTGTTTAAATAAAATAGAATGTTAAAGTGATATTATCCTTTTATTTATTTAGACTTTGGACATTTTAAGACTTCAAAAAAAAAAAAGGAAAGGTTCCGATAATTTTACCTTGTTCAATTTTAATTCATCGATTGGGGTATATTACGATTTGCTTAAACTTAGATTCTACTTAACTGCTAATATATAATGTGAGTTGTATTACATATTGACTTGGTATTTAAACATAAGCATTGGTTGTTGGATGAAACTAAATATATCGCCTCCTGCATATACCCTAGGCCTCACTGACACTCGAAAATTATTGTTGTTCCCAAGTGAATCACTCAGGTTGATCTCTCATTCATTCATCATAAGACTCAACGAGATATAATGAAACACTCAAACTATATCTATGAAGTCTCTATGTATGAGATGGTGCCAAGACAATGACATGACTAACTCAAATGAACTACTCAACTAGCAGTGAAGAAAATAATAAACGAGCTCCTCTGAATACAAGGACGACTCACCAATAAATTGAATGGATAGATCTTCACCGATGTGCTTGTTATTTTGGTTTATTTTTGAAGGTGATCAAAAAGATTTGATGAAAACTGGGCATATATTTGAGAGAGAGAGAGAGAGAGAGAGAGAGAGAGAGAGAGAGAGAGAGAGAAGGATTAGTTCGTGGCTGGGAATAAAGGCTATTAGGATCCCTAGAATATGTGTCTGCATCATAAAATGATGCAACATCGAATGACGTCAGTACATGAAATGTACGATATGTAAAATAGCTAAATAGAAATAGTGGTCAAGGATACTCAATAATAAGAATAAAGGTCAACTCAAGTCAATATGATATGTAAGTTTTATGAATAGAACAATGTTCAACAATTGTAAATAAATAAATGCAACTCAGTAAATTAATATATGTACTCATTAGGGAATTTCTGTAATTGACAACCACCACCTATGAGCTAGTAATGGTACAACGAAACGATGTCGTTGTCACATCAATCCAATACCTTGTCAGGGTAATAATCATCATTTGCTAATAAATTTATCAAAGTTCTCTTTTGGATAAGAGAGGCTTGCCCTCTATCCTATGCGAGCTACATAGTTTATAAAGTTTGAAGTGTTTTGAAGTGTCTGTCCTTTTACCTAAATCGGTGCTCAATGCTACTCTCAAAAGACTCAATATTCTCATATATTATATTAAGTAAAATATTCAATCATCTCAACTAGTCTCATTGGACTCTCATTAAATCAATCTTATCTCAAACCATCATGTTCTTTCATTAAAATATGCTTTTCAAAATTATTCATGTCTCATCAAAAAATTTTCTCAAAAATACCATTTAACTCAATACTCAAATTCATTTAGACCTAATACTCATGCTATTTCAAAACTCAACAAAATATGCATAGAGTTAGTTTAAAATCATACTTCACTTAGTGCATGCAAACTGTCAATCTCAACTCAAAATAAGACATAATAAAGTCATGTTATCAATTCAATTAGGGTTTATAAGAACATAGCCACAAACAACAATTTCATTGATTTGAGAGATGGAAACAATGAGAATCTTAATGAATATATATAAAACTCAATAGAAGAATAACTCATTCGAAATTCAAGAAATTAGGATTAAACTCAATTAGGATGGAATTTGGATGTTGGACACATGGACGACTCAATCCATTACTATGGATAGCTTTAAATACCTAGAAAGTTGGTATCTCAATCAAAATTTGAAAAACTTTGATGAAACACTTGAATTGTAGCCTTTTCTCCTCTCTAATCTTACTTTTAAAATATTTTAAGTGTAAATGAGAGAAAAGACATATGATGTACTGATATGAGACTTATTTTAGTCTCAAAATGCCAAAGTTTGAATTAGAAAATGATGAAAAAAGATTAAACTAATCTTCATTAAACTATCAATTGAAACCGCGAGACCCCGACTATGAATCATGGTTAAATTTATGGCTCATAGAATGATTTCCATAGAAGTGAGGTTTCAGCGCCTTAGATCTGTTAGACCCCGTGTTTCTTTAAATTAAGGATAATTATCCAATTGGAAATTTTGTGTGGATATCGTATAATTTGAACTTAAGTATATTTTTCGGTGCATGATTAGAGTATCAAGTGAATTTGGTGTGGATAATTAAGTTTGAGTCGGAAGTCCTCGATTGGATCAAAATAGAAAAGTTGGGGACCTAATTGATCAATAGGCTAAGATGGGGCCCTTATGATGAAATTTTGGAAAGTTGAATGTCTATATATATGCCATCTTATTCCCAAAGTAAGAACATTTCATTGTTCTTCATCACTTAGCCAAATAGAAGAGAAAGAAGGGAAAGAGGAGAAGAAGAGGAAGAGGGGAGGAAGAAGAAAACAAGTTCTTTATCTTTGTGTTCTTGTTTCTTAAATACTCTAGTTATTAGGTTGTGGATTTTGAATTGGAATATTGAGAATTTAGGGAGATAGGTTAATTTTGGGAGTGTCATAGCTATAGATATATATATATGTGTGTATATACCTAAGAACGTCTACAATACGCGTATAACCATGGTTGAGCGAAAATTGAACCGAAGGGAGACAATTTGAAGAAGAGAAAGTGAAGTAGCAACCTGAGAGCTACAGTAATTGTAATCTCGGGTTGCTATAGTAATGGGGGACCAAATTGTTCGTTTTTTGACTTCTCGATAAATTGTCGCTTCTAGGGTATTATATTGAGGTTCCTAAGCATCGTAGTAGCTTTGGG
>JAPFFP010000098.1:6441947-6480776 GCA_026153255.1 Solanum medicagineum
AATGGCCTAAGGTCCTTTCCTAGTCTAATTAATCTAAAGTCTAACTTAGAGAGTAACAGGGCAAGTTCTGAATTAGCACACAATATATGAATTTAGCAAATTAAGCTCACATTCACATAGCGCTGCATTCATTATCAACAAAAAGATTCTTAGATCATGCTTGTAATCTCAATTTATCTTCACTTATCAGAACAAGTATTGTCAACAGACGCACACATGCATGGTTGCTATCTAGACTTATTAATTAAAATTTTGTGGGTATCATTTTTCTCAAAAAATACAAAAACACGTATATGCCACAGATATCAGTACTATATGCTATAAATTCTACCTAAGCCATCCTAAACATGCCGGTTCAACAGAAAATAAATATTCATGGGGAAAAAGAAAAAGAACAAGGGCAAGAAAACCCCATGATCAATAATTGGGGTAGTTATAGACCCAAGCTACTAAGACTTCACTGAAGCCCATAACTATCCTCACCCCATCGAAAAAGAGGTGCCTTGTATTCAATGCACAAAATCAAAGCATACTAAAGTATAAGGGTTAAAAGGCATACCTAGCTACCTAAGTGCTAGTCTTCACCTTGGGCTGCCTCCCAAGCAACGCCTGATTTATTGTCATGGCACGACATAGACATCTTAAGTACTCAGACTTCCTCAAGATCCCATTCTTCCACAGTTTGTATTTCTTCCATGTTTCCAAGGTATGACTTGACTCTTTGTCCATTTACCTTGAAAGTTCCTTTGTTTGTTATTTCCAATTCAATATCCCCTAAATCGAAGACATGTGTTACTGAAAAAGGTCCCAACCATTTGGATATGAGCTTCCCAGGTAACAACTTTAGTCCGGAATTGTATAGTAGCACCAAATCCCCTAGTGTGAACTAATTATTCTCTATGCGACAATCATGCTGCAACTTCATTCTTTGTTGGTAAAAGGCCGAGCTCTGATATTCCTTTAAGCAAAACTCATGAAGCTCGTCGAGTTGGCTCAGCCTAGAGTTTGCCACATCATTCTAGTCTAGATTCAACTTATTTCACTCCCACATTGCTTTATGCTGAAGTTCCACCAGCAAATGGCATGCCTTCCTAAAGACAAGTTGGTACAGAGACATTCCTATAGTGGTCTTGAATGCTGTCCGGTATGGCCATAATGCATCATCCAGCTTCCGCGACCAATTTGTCTTATTTGCATTCACAGTCTTGGATATAATATGTTTAATTTCTCTATTAGACACCTCAATTTACTTACTTTTCTGACCTGATGTTTCACCGCATACTTTTCAGGTAGAGCTTTGAAGAGCCTATTGTAAAAGTGAGAACCTCCATCGCTAATGATCACTTGAGGGGTGCCAAACCTTGAGAAAACGTTCCTTTTCAGAAGCGCTATGACACTTTTGACTTCTTTTTAGGGTAGAGCAATGTTTTCTACCCACTTCGATACATAATCCATAGTGACTAAGATGTACTTATTTCCATACGAGAGTATCATGAAGTCTATCCCCCGTACATCAAATAAGTCAATCACCATAATGGGGTTTAAAGAGATCTCATGTTTGCAGGAAACACCTCCTTTTCTTTGGCACCTATCATAACCTTTGGCGTAGTTGTGAGCATCCTAATGGATGATGGGCCTGTAATACCCACATTGTAAGATCTTATGTGCTGTCCGAACTCCACTATGATGCCCACCTACCAATGATGAGTGACATGCCTCAAGATACTCGTCATCTCAATCTCGAGGACACATCAACGAATAATCCCACCTGTGCATACACAAAACAAGTATGGGTTATCCCAAAAGAATTTTCTCACATCAGACATGATTTTTTGATGTTGGTGTATATATAGATAAGGCGACATAATGCCACTCACCAAGTAATTTGCATAATCTGCAAACCATGGTATTAAATCGTGGGATGCTGCCAAACACTCTTTCATTTGGGAATAAGTCATCGATCTTCAATCTATCATTGAACTTTGCCATTGCCCCATCTTCAAACCTGGAAAGGTGATCTGCGATCTGATTTCTTGTCCCTTTACTGTTGATGAAATTAAAGCTAAATTCTTGAAGGAAAAGTACCTGAAATGACCCCAAAAAGTGCCCAAAAATGTGTCTCAGAAGTGCCTAGAATCGTAATTTTAATATATATAAAAATTCATTTGTTATTTCAAAAATAATTGGGTGACCCACGACTTACCAAGTCAAATCCTTTTGCATTAGCTTTCCAATGCACTTTGGTTTCATCTTATTTAGAGTTCGGATGAAGAAGTTATGCCCGTTTTCGTAGAACTCGTATGTGCAGGGGTATATACGAGTTTTTGCCAAATTCTGCCTCATTAATAGCATTCCGTAAATTCTGCACAAGTCGTGTTGCCTGTGGATATTATTCATTAGAGATTATGATCATATACTATATTGGGATTTCATGAAACATTGATTGAGAATACATGATTACTCATTTTTAAGTCTATAGCATGAGATGATTACCTATTATGGCTATGCATGTTTTAAGGTTTAGAACTGTGACCTCTCTTGGGACTTGACGAGGGGTTTTAATGTATTTTTCAAGATGGTATTAACAAGTATTGGTGGGCTATTTTACTTCAAAATGTCTTGCATGATTTCACTCTTTAATTGCATGATTTTACACTACATTATACACCTGCCAAGTGTTTGATAAAATGTCCGGATTGTATATCTTGAGTTGTTTGGTGAAGGTCTAGAGCATGGTATATGAGTTGAATGACTTTATGATGTTGAAAATATGGTATTCATGTATTGATTTCATGAAAAGTATCTATAATGATAGAAGTTGACCGAATTGAGGGGTTGGTACCTCATTAACCGAATTGAGGGGTTGGTATTTCAATCACCTAGATAGTGGGTGGTACATTCGATAACCAAGTTGAGGGGTTGGTACTTCAAGCACCTAGGATAGGAGGTGATACACCCATTAGCCAAATGATGGTATCTTTTTACACACATAATATGTTCTATATAAGCATCTCAAGTATCATTCATACATGTCATATTGTTAGTATGCTATTCATTGCTTATGATTATGCATTTTGCCTATGATGCCTATATCTTGTTGCATTGCATCCTACATACTTAGCACATTCAAACATACTAACGCATACCCTATGCCTACATGATGTTACCATGTAGGAACTGGAGCTCCATTTGGTCATCACCTTCCTCCACATGGCTAGTACGAATTCTCTCAAGCTAGTTGGTGAGCCCTCTATTACGGTGACAATGTCTATGTTCTTATGCTATGTATTAAGACTCTTTTTCTTTATGGTATGCTTTGATTATGAGGGTGAGCCGGTTGCTTGTCTTCACCCCCACTAAGTTCTATGTTTAGAGGTGTTGTTTGACAAGATATGTATTGATGCTATGAGTTTTGACTCACTTGACTTTATGATGTTTTATGCTATGATAGATGTCCTTAGCCCAGTTATCCCTATTTACAATCGTATATTGATATTTTATTGCTTCTGCGACCAAGGATAGGTAATGATATGTTAACAGGCTTTCTTGGGGCCCCTTCAAATTCCCCATGCACCATGTCATGTCTAGGTCTTAGGCTTGGGTCGTGATAGTACCCATCTCATCAACCTTGGTTTTGCATCCTTCTTTGCCATTAAGTACCGCAGTGCTGAGTGGTCTGTGTGCACTACCTTTACACCCTATAGATATCACCTGAATTTCTTAAATGGAAAGACCACTGCAAGTAACTCTTGGTCAGTGACAGTGTAGTTCTTCTAGGCAGTGTTTAAGGCCTTGCTAGCATGGTATGTGAGATGTAATATTTTCTCTTGGCGTTGTCCCATTACTAAACCTCGTGCAACCCCACTTTCATCGCACATGATTTCAAAAGGCTTTGTCCATTCTGGAGCTAATACGATTGGGGATAAAATCACATTCTGCTTCAATTGTTCAAAGGCTTTGAAGTATGCATCATCGAATACAAACTTAGCATCCTTTTTAAGCAACTTGCTCAATTGATGTGCGATTTTAGAGAAGTCTTTTATGAACCTTCGGTAGAACCCTACATGCCCTAGGAAGCTCCCCACACCCTTAAGTTAGATAGGTGGGGGAAGCTTCTCAATCACTTTGCCCTTAGCTCAATCAACCTTTATCCCTTTGCTAGAGATTTTATGCCCCAACATAATGCCCTTTTTCACTATGAAGTGACAGTTTTTCCTATTCAGCACCAGATGGCTTTTCTCTCATCTTCGCAACACAACATGTAAGTGCTTCAAGCAGTCCTCAAATGAGTCCCCAACCATACTAAAGTCTTCCATGAAGACTTCAATAGTGTCCTCCACAATGTCCCAGAAGATGAATATCATGCATCTTTGGATTGTCACTGGGGCATTACATAACACGAATGGCATCCTCTTAAATGCGAACGTGCCATAGGGGCATATAAACATCATCTTCTCTTGATCCTCTGGAGCAATGGTGATGTCGTTGTAGCCTGAATATCCATCAAGAAAGCAATATCACCCTTTTCCAGCTAATCGGTCTAGCATCTGATCTGTGAATGGCATAGGAAAGTAATCCTTCTTCATCGATGCATTGAGTTTTCTATAGTCCATGAAAACTCTCTACCCAGTGATTGGCCATATAGGAATCAACTCGTTGTTGGTATTTGGCATCATTATGATACCCCCTTCATTCAAAACACACTAAACCGGGCTCACCCATTCACTGTCGGCAATCAGATAGATCACTCATGTATCTAACCACTTGATAATTTCTTTGCGCACAACCTCTTGCATAGGGAGTTGAGATGCCTTTGGTGCTCAATACTCGGCTTGTAGTCCTTGACCAACTAGATTTTGTGTACATATCCCTGGAGGTATACCAATGATATTTGCAATCGTCCACCTAATGACCTTCGTAAACTGTTTAAGCACCATGACAAGGGCGCTTACCTGCTCATGATTTATGTTCGCAACAACTATGACTGGAAAGGTATTGTTGGCACCTGAAAATGCATATCTCAAATGTACTGAAGGTCCATCAACTCTAGTACTGGTGGTTCTTTTATGGATGGTTTGGTGGGTGGTGACTCTTGATTCTACAAGTCTAGCTCTAACTTGGTTTGGCACCTAGGTCCGCAGGACACACCCAAAGCATTCACCGTCTCCTCATAATCTGGGATGCCATCACTATCAAATTTCATCAATATAACTTCTAAAGTGTCGACACCGAATCTCACCTCAAGTGGTACTTCTGGCTCAGCAGCATCAACAGTCTCAATAACAGAGACCACTTCCAAGTAGGAATCTCTATATCTTGGGCTAGGCTACCCAGCCTTTGATGCTCAACTTTGACTTGTAGGAAATTATGGCAACTACACAAACCTAGCATTATCCCTCTTCATACCACCCCACTAATACACTTCCGTTAAATCTCTATACATCTTTATGGAATCGGGTGAATGTAATAAGAAGAACTAGGAGTCTCATCAAGAATCTTCTTTCTCAAGTCATCAACACTAGGAACACAAAACCTACCTTGGTACCTAAGGGCACCATCTCCCTGTTAGGAGAAAACCTCCACCTTGCCATGTGTCACCAAGGCTTTCAATTCTAACAAGGAGGGGTCAAGATCTTGCTTTACTTTTACCTCATCAACCAAGGAGGATTTTGAACCAACAACAACCACAATACCACCATTTTCAACCTCTTCCAACCTAACCCCCAATCTAGCAACCGATGAACCTCTCTAGCAACCTCTTTTCCCCTATTATCAACATGAGCAAGGCAACCCATAGACACCCTACTCAAAGCATCCGCCATAACTTTAGCCTTACCAAGATGATAATGCACACTCATATCATAGTTCTTAAGAAGCTCTAACCACCTTCGTTGCCTTAAGTTAAGATTCTTTTGAGTGAACACATATTGGAACTCTTATTATTGGTAAATGCATCAACATGCACCCATTCAAATAATGACGCCAAAGTTTCAAAGCAAGTACCACAGCAGCAAATTCAAGATCCTGAGTAGGATAATTCTTTTCATGCAACTTGAGTTGTCTAGAAGCATAGGCTATCACCTTACTATTTTGTATCAAAACACAACCCAAACCAATTTGTGAGGCATCACAATACACAACAAACCGTTCCAACCCTTCTAGTAGAGACAAGATAGGAGCGAACGCAAGCTTATCCCTCAAAGTTTAGAAACTCTTCTCACACTCATCGATCCACACAAATTTAGCCTTCTTTTGGGTCAACTTATTCATAGGAGAAGCAAATCAAGAAAAACCATTCACAAGTCTCCCGTAGTAACCTGCTAAGCCGAAGAAGCTCCTAATATCCGATGGGGTCAAAGGTCTAGGCCAATTTCTAATCACTTTTGTCTTGTTAGGATCCACCTTAATACCATCCCCCGACACCACATGACCTAGGAAGACAACCTCTTGCAACCAAAACTCACACTTCTCATACTTAGCAGCATACAACTTCTCTTCCCTCAATTTTTGTAGCATTACCCTCAAATGACTCACATGCTACTCCTCACTATGTGAATAGATCAAAATATCATCTATGAAGACAACAACAAACAAATCAAGGTAGGGTTTAAAGACCATATTCATAAGATCCATAAAGATTGCCAGTGCATTAGTCAACCCTAAAGACATCACCACAAATTGATAATGCCCACACCTAGTCCGGAAGGTTGTCTTTGGACTGTCACACTCCATCACTTTCACTTAGTGATACCCGGACCGAAGATCAATCTTACAGAAGTGACTACCCCCTTGAAGTAGGTCAAATAGATCATCAATCCTTGGTAAAGGCTACTTCTTCTTTATGGTGACCCTATTAAGTTATCAGCATTCAATGCACATTCTAAGAGAACAATCCTTCTTCTTCACAAATAACACTGGTGCACCCCAAGGTGATTGACTACGCCTAATAAAACCTTTCTCTGACAAATCTCTCAATTGCTCCTTCAACTCCTTTAACTCCACCGGGGCCATACAATAAGGGGGGATAGAAATGGGTTGAGTGTCAAGAAAGAGATCTATGCAGAAATCTATATCCCTCTCGGAAGGAACGCCGGGAAGCTCATTAGGGAAGATATCTAGGAACTCATTAACCACTGGAACTGACTCTATGAGAAGGAATTTAGACGCAACATCCTTAACCCTCATAAAATGATAGAAACACCCCTTAGAAATCAACTTTTTGGCTTTAATGCAAGAGATAAACTTGACCTTGACCACCATATCATGACTCTCCCACTCAAGCATGGGTTCATTTGGAAATTGGAATTTGACCCTATGGGTTCTATAATCAATAGAGGCATAATATGCATGCAACCAACCCATCCCAAGAATGACATCAAAATCCACCATATCCAACTCAACAAGATCACAAGGTAAAATTTTTTGGAAAATGCAAATGGGACAATTTCTATAGACCTTTCTAGCTACAATAGATGCACTAATGTGAGTAGACACCTAATAATACTCACATAACAATTTGGGCTCAACATGAAACCTTTTTGCAACAAAAGGGGTAACAAAAGAAAGAGTGGCACCAGGGTCTATTAATGCATACATATAAAAATCAAAGATTTTTAACATACCGGTGACAAGATCAGGCACCTCATCAACCCCTTCTCTCCCTAGGAGTGTATAGAACCGATTATGCCTTGGGGCATCACCTTTTTGGCCTCCTCTCCCTAAAGGAACTACATTTGCACCCTGGACTTGTGGATGAACATCTTTACCCTTGTTTTGATTCCGAAGAAAATCAACCTTTTTGTGATCCACTTCTCCAAAGGTATAACAAGCATTAGTGTCCCTCAAACATGGGCCATCATGGCCTCTACCCCATCTTGGGCTGATAGGTACAGGCACCACACCACCACCTCCTTGGGGCCTTGGGTTGTCATTAGCAAATCTCCCACTAGGAACATGGGTACACATTTGTCCTTGGTGAAATAGGCCACCCTTGGAAGTTTGGAACTTACCGTCAAAATGGGCCCTCTTGGCCTCATTACTTCTCCTCTTCCTCAACCTTGCCCCTTGCAATTGTTCGACATAAGTCATTAGATGGGACAAGCCCATATCACTAATCAACATAGTAGCACGACACTCACCATTCACCAAATTAGATACACCCATCATGAACCTATTCATTCTAGACCTTGGGTCGGCAACCAATTGTTGAGCATTTTGAGAGTAGGTTGAATTTGAGGGCATACTCCCTCACACTGAAAGATCCTTGCTTCAAATTCATGAACTCCATCATTTTGGCCTCCCTACGCTCAAGAGGGAAGAACCGATTGAGAAAAGTCGCCTTAAACTCCTCTAATAGAATCACATTGTTGTTCCCCTTCTCCATTTTCCATTAGGTAAACCATATTTGGCCACCCCCTTGAGTTGGTATACCGCCAACTCTGCCTTCTCCTCCAACCTAACACCCATAATAGCCAACACTTCGTACACCTCAACAACAAATACTTGAGGGTCCTCATCCACTTTAGACCCGTAGAACTTCGGTAGATTAATCCTCATAAAGTCTCTCACTCAAGATGTCGAAGTAGGATCATGAGAGGCTTGGGCCCCTTAATTATCTTGATTAGCCATGGTTTGAGTTAGCAAGGTGAGAGCATCCCAGAGCACTCCATGAGCCGGTTGTTCCTCGGGTGTGTAGGCTCTTCTTCTTCTTATGTTAGGTATGATCTAAAAATGGCAAAGAACATTCGTTAGAGGGAAACCTTACCTAACTTCCATAGGACGATATAGATCATGAAGAAGGGAAACATTTCATAAAAAGTCTCATATCCTCTTACTCATAGTTGTGGTGCACAACATAACCATGAATAAGACTCTAATCGACACGAATCATGAGGTTCCAACAGTACCTCTAATACATAGATAGGAGTGGGGGGCAAGACAATCTCTGAGCTCACCTTCATCGTCATAAGTTTCCAATATAAGAAGAGTCAATACATTGCATAAATCAAGAGAAGTATGTCCTTGGATTTGAGGATTCACCAACTTGCTTTGAGAGAAATCGTACTAGTCATGTCGAAGACGATGATAATCAAGTGGGGCTCCGGTTCCTACATGGTAACATCATGTAGGCATAGAATATGTGTTGGTACGTTTGAATGTACTAAGTATATAAGATGCAATACAACATGAGATAGGCAACATATGCAAAATGCAGTATCATAAGCAATGGGTAGCATAATATCGATATGGCATGTATGAATGATGCTTGAAGTAAAACATACTTATATTGCACATATTATGTATGTAAGAAGAGACCAACATTATGATGGATTTTCACACCCTACCATCCATGGTGATTAAGGTATCAACCCCTCAATTGTTTGATGGTTGTCTCACCCTACCACCCATGGTGGTTGAGGTATCAAACCCTCAATTGGTTGATGGTGCTCTCATCCTACTACACATGGTGATTGAGGTATTAATACCTCAATTGGTTGATGGTTGTCTCAACGTACCATACATGGTGATTGAGGTATCACCTCCTCAAATAGGCAAAGTCAACTTACAATACTATAAGTACTTTTCATGGAAACAACTCTTATAAACTTTCCTTCATCATCATACAGTCATTCAAATCATAGCTCATGCAATGGATCATCAATGACTCAAGAATCCAAAATCAAATATTTTATCAAACACTTGGTAGGTGTATATTGCTAGTGTAAGATCATGCAATTCAAGAGTGAAATCATGCAAGAAAACTCAATATAAAACCACCCACCAATACTTGGTAATACCCTCATGTAAGATACGTCAAAACCCTCTATCAAAACCCACAATGGATCATAGACTCATAGCTCAAAACATACTTAAACAGTCACTGGTTTATGAAACCTCAACATAGTTTATAGTCAAATTCATAGTGAATAATATCCAAAAGTAAATCAAATTAGAAACATGCATTTTAGGTAAAAAGGAAGGTTAGGCACCATGTGTGAAAGGACCCGACGATTAAAACCCACATACCTCAACTTTGGAGAATTCCTTAATGAAGATTAAAATGAGAACTTGAAGCTTGAGTGAATTCATTAAGATTCCAAATGAGTTTGGGACCCTTGATTTTTGAGTGAAATATTTGTCTAAGTGTTTGAGAAGGTTTTAGGGAATGTCTTGTATGATATTAGGTTGAAAAATTACTAAGCATAGGTATTTTTACATATGAGGAGGCTTAAGCCTAAGACCCAAAGGCCTTTGACTAAAACACAAAACTGAAGCAAACTAACACTTATCCGCGCCTTGGCCTCATCGTGACAGGGGCGTAGATCGTCTATGAAATTTGCAAATTTTGGAAACCTAAATTTTGGTATGGTTGCTCTAAAATCGAGGTTAGACCCATTCTTATGAAGTAAGATTTTTGATATCACACACAAATTTTGAGATATATGAAAGTTACGATTATGGCACTTCCGAGGCAGATTTTCAGACAACTTTTTGGGGTCATTTAAAGAATTTATTGAACCACTCCTATGTAGTGCTGATCGAGTCACCAAGAAGTTGCTCAAAGTTGTTGATCTATTCTTTCAACTTGAGCTTCTTTGACCTCAGGAAGTACCTCTCCAAAAAGGCCTTCTGTAATTCCGCCCAACTAGTGATTGAACTCTGCGGAAGCTCAGATAACCATAGTGTTGAATTGCCTGTAATAGATAATGGGAAGACATAATGTCCCATAGCATTTATAAACAGATTATATGTTCTTATCACTCTCTTGCAAACAAATGCAACGTTGTGTAGATGGCTATGAGGATCCTTCGATGGTAAGCCCACAAACAACCCACGATTTTGTAACATCTGAAGCAACTCACTCAAAACCACAAACTTTGTGTCAGTCGATAGTGGTGGCAACACAGTAGCTCCCCTTACCTCCATAGCCATAAGATTCAACCTGTATTGATTCCACTGATAAGCATTGGCTTTAAAATCCTGGGGCTATGGTGCAATATTCTCATGAGAAGGTGAGTTCTCATGGTCAACATTTTCATTCTCATTCCTATTCAGAGTTTCATTAGCCATGTTGTTGGCGTTATCTTTGGCCATTCTTCTCAACATCTTCTAGATTTCTGGGTCAAACAGAGTTAAGGGTCTACCTTGACTTTGCGTGTTGGGCATGCACCACACTTACACATTGAAACAGAAAAAAACAACAAAAAATTAAGATGAGGGAAATAAGGATTAATACCCAAATCACTTGAATTAACCAAGTCTAGTTGTATTCCTCAGCAACGACGCCAAAATCTTGATGTTGCCTAAGTTACACCTTCTTTTTGAGGATAAAATGGTCGTTATCAAGAAATAGAACCTAACAAAGGTTATGGTCAAACCCAAGGGAATACAGAGACTTAGCAGAATTCAATTTATGCAATTTGAGTGATTAACCAACTTATCTCCCTAAAAGGGGGGTGGTTTGCAATATCAAGTTGAAAAGTAAACCTAACCAACACAAGAGTTTAACTAATATGGAGAGAAACTAAGGTATTATGTTCCCCATGATTCCCTAACTTAGTAACACCAAATAACCTAATTATTTTATAGTGTGTAGTATGTAGGGCGATAAGTTAAGTTCACCAAATCCTTTGGTGCAGGCGAGAGATGAATTTCACTATTTGACTTGGCCTACCACTGTAGTGTGCATTGCTAACCCTTATTTATTAGTCCCAGTACAACCTCCCCTTGTCCTACTTTGGTTAATTAGATGAGAACACATCAATCGAATCCTATTAGTTAATCTCTTTTCCTATTCATTACTACCTTGGTCTAGTCAGTTACACTAGGCGGGTTCTAATGTTGGCCAATCATGTGCTGTCAAAATACAACACATTTGCTGCTTAAAACATAGGATTTTGTGTGTTGTCAATGCGACATTTATGATTTTTATGTGTGTTTTTGCTTAGTTTTTGCTTGAAAGTAGGTTGGCATGATTTTTGGGCAAATTGCAGACTTTTCTGGTTTTTAAAGGTTTACGGGACCCTCAATGAGTCGTAGAGGATTCTACGACTCGTAGAGTGGATTTTGTGGAGACTTATAGTGAAGTTTGAAGATTTGAAGTTCAACCAGATGAGACGTCTTTACGATTCGTAGATCACTCTACAAGTCGTATAGAGTTGTTTCGTGAAAATTCTAGTGACATCTAGTAAAGGACCAGTTGATGAAGATGAAGTTTACAAGAGCACAATATGAGGTGTGAATCAATCTATGACTTGTAAAGTGGATCCCTAGAATGAAGTCCAAGATCTCAAGAGTTGAACACGAGACCTCGATTACGACTCGTAAACCTAGTTATGAGTCCTAAAGTCCTATCGTATAAAGTTGCCAACAAGTTTTTCCAATTTTTAGGACTAATTAGTAAATACTATAAATAGTAATTTTTAGTTACGTTTTAGGGTTTTTCACTTGGAGACAATATATTGGAGAGGAGAATACACTTGCGAATTCATTATATCTTTCAATCTTGTGATTCTCAGTAAAATTTGGATTTGCTTGTTCTTCAATCTAATTGGGTAAGTGATAAATTATGTTTTTTCAATTCGTAGTTTTTTCATCTACTCATAGCATAAGTAACTAAACCCACAACTTGGGGTTGTGGGTACCATGAAGAGCTAACCAAATAAACCCGGATAATTTGTAATTCTTGGAATGGGTACTTACATGTATTAATCATTTCTCTTCATTTTGCAAGTTTTCTAGTGGTGGCCAACATTAGAACTTGCCTAGTGTCATCTTCCCGATCCAGGTGGTATTAATATGACAAGAGATTGGTTAACAGGATTCGATGATGTGTTCTCGTCTAATAAACCGAACTAGGCCAAGCGGAGGTTGACTGGGACTATAGGTAATGGTTAGTACTGCACGCTTTGAAGATGGGCTAAGTCACACATCATCTTTGACCAAAGGGCTTGGTGAACTTAAATTATTGTTATACATGTTATACTTTAGTCGAGAATTTGTTTTATCTGGGGATAATGAGTTGGTGAATCTTGGGGAACACAATTCCCAATTTTCTCTCCATTATTAATTGTCTCTTGTTTTAGTTAGTTTAGTTTAAATTCTTATCAATCATTGCAACCATCCTTTTTGGGAATTGAGTTAATTGATATTTGAATTGTTTATTAGTGAAACAATTTGGAAGTCTCAGTATTCTCTGTGGGATTCGACCCTAACCTTGGTTAGATTTTATATTTGACAATGACCGCTTTTTATATCCTCCAAAAGAGAGGCTTAACTTAGGCATGATCTAACATTATGGGGCCATTGCCGGGGAATATGACTAGACTTTGATTGAATTCAGTGGTAATTGTAATTTGAGTGTTAATTTCTTAGTTCCCTTGTATTTTATTTCTTTTGCAGGGTATACTTGGTAGTGTATGCCCAACAATAGGAGTCAAGGAAATCCCTTAACTCCACTTGATCCAGAGATCTAACGATTTACAAGAAGAATGGCCCAAGGGAATGCTAACATCGCGGTTAATGCAACTTTGAATCAGAATGTTGATAATAATATTCGGAATGGCAACCCACCTCCTTTGAAGAATATTCTATATCTTAGGAATTAGAATGACAATGCTTACTGGTGGAATCAATATAGATTGATCCCTCTGGCAATGGATGTGACTAGGGCTATTGTGTTGCCATCACTACCGGCTGACACAAAGTTTACTATTTCTAGTGGTTTACTTCAATTATTGCAAAACCGTGGATTACTTGTGGGGCCTACTATCAGAGGATCCACATAGCCACTTGCACAACATGGCATTTGTTGGCAAGAGAGTGATGGGGACACCAAATCTATTGATAGATGCTGTGGGGCTTCATGTTTTCCCATTATCTCTTACGGGAAATGCTATGCTATGGCTATCTAAGCTCCCACAGAGTTCAATCACTAGTCGGACTAATTGTAGAAGGCCTTCTTGGAAACGTACTTCCCTAGGTCGAAGAAGCTCAAGTTAAAGGATCAAATCAACAATTTTGAGCCAGCTTCCTGGTGGGTTATTTAGCACTATGTGGGAGCAATTTACTAAGTGTTTAAGGAGCATCCCTGAACACAACATAGTTGATGATGCTTTGGTAAAGATCTTTTACTGTGCCCTTGATGAGAATAGCCAAGTTTGTGCCGACAATATTATGGGGGATATATTTCTAGATCAACTATTTGCAAGGATTACTGAGCATATGGAGCAAGTGATCAAGGTTAATCATGCATTTGGATAATGGGATAGATCTTCTATGAAGAGCTTATATGCTATTAATGTTAGTTTTAGAGCAAGGTAAAATCAATGAGGAGATTATGCAACCACTTGTTCAACTCCGCACAAGCATGGATGTGGTGATCAAGCAGAATCAGGAAAGAGTGAATGCACTAGTCCACCAAGCTCTATGTGCACCTTTACACAATGAGCCTTATTATGTTAAGGATGCTTGGTTTGTGAATGATCAGATGAGGGTTTCTGCACAAATACCCAAGCGGCCAATCAGGACTATTGGCACCAACGTCAAGGAAACCAATGTTAGAATTATGCTAGACTTGGAGCTTATAGAGATAACCGAGGTGGTTATAATAAGAGGAATGGGGGTTCTGAAGTAGACCGGGGTAGAAAAGATGGCTTTGGGAATGGTCTAACTTGACACCACATAACTGAGACGCCGTTGCAAGCAATGCTAGAATTGAGGAGACGTTTGACGGTTTGTTGAATAAGGCCCAGACACAATATGAAACCCTAAGGTGCATGAAGTTTGATATTTCAAGCATTAGTCATAAGATAGAGTATCATTTTGTGGCCATTAAATAGCTTGAGCAATAATTTGTTCAAGTGCCTATTGAGTTGAATCAGCATCAGAAGGGTACATTGCCTAGTAACATAGTTCAAAATTCAAAGAATAAAGAGTAATGCCTAACGATTACTACTAGAGGTGGACAAAGTACCATTGATCCTCCTATGATGGTTGAGGTAGAAGATGTTCATGCGAGATACTTGCAGGTAAGGATGTGGTTGAAGGAGATGATTGTGTCAAAGATGGAGTGACTGAGGTAGCTAAGGAGCCATAAAAGTATAAGACCATCCTGGGGCTTCTTCTTCCTTTTCCTCAAAGACTCAATAAGAGGGAGGAGGAAGACAAGTTCAAACACTTTCTCTCCATTCTTAAGAAACTATCCATCAACATCCCTCTGATCAAAACTTTAGAGAAAATGCCGGTATATGAAAAATATATGAAAGACTTGGTTACTAAGAAGCTAATTGTGAGTCAAGAGCTTTCTAAAGAGCTTCTTCAACATTGTAGTGCTATCACTACTAAGTCATT
This sequence comes from Solanum medicagineum, assembly GCA_026153255.1. Taxonomy (NCBI): domain Eukaryota; kingdom Viridiplantae; phylum Streptophyta; class Magnoliopsida; order Solanales; family Solanaceae; genus Solanum; species Solanum medicagineum. Next base: position 6,457,299 of record JAPFFP010000098.1, read on the forward strand.
GGCTAGATCCAGGTGCTTTCACTATACCTTGCACTATAGGAGATGTAAAGTCTGCAAGAGCACTTTGTGATTGGGTGTTAGTGTCAATTTGATGGTGCTTGCAGTCTTCAAAAAGCTTGGCTTGGGTGACCCTACTCTAACTAAGATGCGGTTGTCAATGACAGCTAGAATGGTGAAGACACCTGTTGGGATACTCTATGATGTGTTGATAAAGGTTGAAAAATTCATATTCCCTATAGATTTTGTGATTCTAGACTATGAGGTTGAATTTGCAGTTCCTATTATTTTGGGAAAGCCATTCTTAGCCACCAGTGGTACCTTGGTGGATACGGAGAAGAGTCTACTTAAGTTTAGATTTAGGGAGGATGAGGTCGTGTTTAATGTTTGTCAACAAGTAAGGAGGGAAAATGATGTGAGAGCGGTTTTGGTCATCGAGACTATTTATGATGATGAACCAAAGGTACCACTTGAGTAGGTGCTAATACATTAGAGGGAGTATTGATGAACTTTGATAGTGATGATATTCCAGATTATAAGGAAACAATAAATGCTCTTGCGGTGTCTTTTGGTCCTATATATCAAACTAAACTAGAGCTGGATTTGTTGAATTGGGAGTCACCTCCCACAAATCCCTCCATAGAAGACCCACCAGTTTTAGAATTAAAGCACTTCCAGCACATTTGAAATATACATTTTTAGGAGTCAACAACACATTGCCAGTCATAATAACTGCAAATTGGATTGATGAGCAAGCGGATGCCCTAGTAACAATGCTCAAACAATTTAAAAAGGTCATCAAATAGACTATTGCAGACATTATTGTTATCCCTCATTGGGGTATGTACACACAAAATTCAATTAGTTAAAGGCTACAAGTTGAGCATTGAGCATCAAAGGCACCTGAATCCTTCTATGCAAGAGGTTGTTTGCAAAAAGATCATTAAATGGTTGGATGCAGGAGTAATCCACCTAATGACCAATAGTGAATGGGTGAGCCAGGTATAGTATGTTTCAAAGAAAGGGGGTATCACAGTGGTACATAATGCTAAAAATAAATTAATCCCTATGAGGCCAATCGCAGGATGGAGGGTGTATATGGATTATAGAAATCTCAATGCCTTGATAGAGAAGGATAACTTTCTTATGCTATTCATGGATCAGATGGTTGACAGACTAGTAGTAAAAGGGTGGTACTGTTTTCTTGATGGGTATTCTGGCTATAATCTAATCATCATCACTCTGGAGGATAAGCATAAGACCATATTTACATGCCTTTATAGCACCTTTGCATTGAAGAGGATGCCATTTGGGTTGTGTAATGCACCAATAACCTTTCAGAGATGTATGATATACATCTTCTCAGACATGGTGTAGAGTACTATTGAGGTCTTCATGGATTATTTTAGTGTGAAAACTGATTTGAGGATTGTTTGGCATACCTACATGATGTGTTGCAAAGATGTTAGAAAGTCATTTGGTGTTAAATTGGGAAAAGTGTCATTTCATGGTGAAAGAGGATATTATTTCAGGCTATATGATATCTAGCTAAAGCATTGAGGCCGACAGAGCTAAAGTTATGGTGATTGAGAAGCTTCTACCACCTATATCAGTAAAAGGTATGAAGAGTTTCTTGGGAGATCCATGATTTTATCGTAGGTTCATAATAGACTTCTCTAAAATTTCACACCCATTGTGTAAATTATTGGATAAAGATGCTAAGTTCATGTTTGATGATGTATGTATGTACGCCTTTGAAGAGTTAAAGAAGACGTCGATCTCATCACTCATTATTGTGGCCCCAGACTGGTCCAAGCCCTTTGAAATCATGTGTGATCAAGTGGGGTCGCTCTAGGTGTGGTATGGGACAACATAAGGAGAAGGTATTACATCGTATATATTATGCCAGCAAAGTCGTAAATCCCGCCCACAAGAATTACACTGTCACAGAACTAGAGTTACTTTCATTGGTGTTTGCATTCAAAAATTTCAAATCATATATGTTTGGAGCCAAAGTAGTGGTGCATATAGAACACTCAGCTTAAATATTTGATGGCTAAAAATCATGCAAAGACAAGGTTAATGAGATAGGTGCTTCTCTTGCAAGAGTTCAACTTTGATGTCATTGACAGAAAAGGGACAGAAAATTAGGTTGCAGATCACCTATCTAGATTGGAAGATAAGCCAATGATGAAATTTGATGATGGATTGGAGATAATTGATTCCTTTCCTAATGAGAGAGTGTTGGCTGCATCGCATGATCTTCTACCTTTGTTTGCAGATTATGCAAATTACTTGGTGAGTGATATCCTGCCACTCGACTTAAAGACATATCAACATCAAAAATTTATGCATGATGTGAGGAAGTTCTTTTGGGATGATCCATAATTTTTTTGTATATGTGCTAATGGGATTATTCATCGTTGTATTACTGAGGTCGAAATTATGAGCATACTTAGGCATGTCACTCATCGTTGGTGACTGGACATCATAGTGAGATTCGAACAACCCACAAGATTTTACAAAATGGGTATTACTGGTTCACAATCCACCAATATGTCCATGACTATGTCAAAGCTTGTGATAGGTGCCAAAGAGAAGGTTGGGGTTACACGCCAGCATGAGCTCCTTCTAAATCCTCTTTTAATGATTGAGTTATTTGATGTGTGGGGGATAGATTCATGGGACCGTTTGTTAGCTCACGTGGAAACAAGTACATCTTAGTTGCTGTGGATTATGTATCAAAGTGGGTGGAGGCTAGGACCCTACCTAACAATAAGGGTAAAAGTGTTACAACATTCCTAAAAAGGAACACCTTCTCGAGATTTGGTACTCCTTGAGCTATCATTATTGATGGAGGTTCTCACTTCTGTAGTAGACTTTTTAAAGATCTTCCTGAAAATTATGGAGTGAAACATATGGTGGCGATGCCTTATCATCCCCAAACAAGTGAGTAAGTGGAAGTGTCAAAGAGGGAAATTAAGCAGATTTTATCTGAGACTGTGAATGCAAACCAAATGGATTGGTCACGAAGTTGGATGTTGCATTATGAACATACAAGACTGCATTCAAGGCCCTTGTAGGCATGTCTCCAATCAACTTGTTTTTGGGAAGGCATGTCATTTGCCAGTAGAATTTAAGCATAAAGCTATGTGGGCATTAAAGAAGTTTAATCTAGATTGGAATGATGCAACTACCTTTAGAGTGAGCCAACTCAATGAGCTTAATGAGTTTCGATTGAAAGCATATGAGAGTTAAGCCTTGTATAAGCAAAGAATGAAGATACAACATGACCGTCGCATAGAAAATCATCAATTCAGACAAGGGGACTTAGTTCTACTCTTCATTCTGGATTAAAGTTGTTCCCCGGGAAGCTCAAATCCAGATAGTTGGGACCCTTTCGGGTAGCACACGTCTTTGATCATGGGGCCATTGAATTGGAGAGATAAAATGCTGGTACTTTTAAAGTAAATGGCCAAAGAGTCAATCCATACCCTGGAAATGTGGAAGAGATCAAGATGGTTGAAGAATGGGATCTTTAGGAAGTTTGAGTACTCATGATAGCTATGTCATGCCACGACTATAAATCAGGCACTACTTAGGAGGCAACCTAAGGTGGACTATGGCGCTTAGGCGTTGACGCATGTTCTTGACCCCTACTATTCTATTTTTTCTTGATTTGCTGCACTGAGGACAATGCACAAATTTTTTGATAGGGTATGGGTAGTTATGGGTCGTGGTGAAGTCTGAGTAGCTTATGGTCCATGACTACCCCAAATTTTGATCTCCAGGTTTTCTTTCTTGTGTTCTTTTTCCTCGTGGATATTTAATTTATGTTGAACCGACACGTTTGGCATGTTTAAATAATATTTGTAGTATATAGTACTAATACTTATGGCATATAACATGTTTTTATGATTTGTTTTGAAAATTGGTACCCACCAAAAGTTTATGATTAGTAGTTAAATAGCAACCATGAATGTTTGGGTGTTTGGCAACAGTTGTTTTGATAAGTGAGGGTAATTGAGCCATGAAAAATGATCTGTGAGTTGCTTGTTGATAATGTATTTCACTGCCATGTGAGTGTGAGCTTATTTTGCCAGATACATGAATTTTATGCTAATTCAGAACTTTCCCTGTTACTCTAAGTTAGATCGTAGATTAAATGGATTAGGAAGGGATCTTAGGTCTTTCTTCTTTAAATTAGTCCACTTTAGCCTAAAATAAGCAACCAAATGATGTTTTATCCCTTGTTCCAAATATTTGAGCCTTACATGAACCAATTCTTTCTAAAACACCTAATTAGCCTAACCTTGTCTCATGAAACACCTTAAGACTGGGTCTAGTCTGTCCTTGAGCATTGTGAACCTTGATCGAGGTAAAAAGTCTAAGTTGAGGGTGGCTACCTGAAACGAGCCCAAAATGTTCCCAAAAATGTGCCTCAGAATGCTCAGAATTTTAATTTCTATATATCTCAAAATTTATTTTTTATTTCGAAAATACGACTTCATATTTGTGATCAGGGGGTCAATATTAGGTGAAAAAGGGTCTAACCCCAAATTGAAAGTGAAAGATTAGCAATTGTAAAATTTTATGTGACGATTTCCAGTGAGCACTGCGCATCCTTGGCGCGATGCGACAGTGTTTCACTTTAGTGTATCTTTTTTTAGTTCGTCCAAATTTTTTCTAAGTGTTGGGCCCAAGTTTTCCCAAATGTGCTTTTACCTATACTTAGCCAAATTTCACCCTCATCTCCCCCAAAACATTTTCCAACACTCACTAAAACACTTAGCCATATTTTCACTCAAAAATTCAAGACTCAGAACTCTCATTTGAAACTAAGGATTCTCTTCAAACTTAAAGCCTCCATCTTCAATCTTCACCAAGGACTTTTCCAAAGCTAAGGTATATGGTGTTGAGCCATTGGGTCCTTTCACCCATGGTCCCTAAGCCTCCTTTTTACTAATATTGCATGATTTAAAGTTTATTTTACATGTGGGTCTTGTATATTAAGAAATTTACTGCATAGTGGTTATAATTCATGAAAGTATGGTTTTTTTAGCATGTTTTGAGCTCTAAATATTGGATTGAATATTGGATTTGATGAGGGGATTTGATGTAAATGTATTGGGGGTGTTGCAAGGTGTTGATGGATGGTTTTACAACAAATTTTCTTGCAAGTTTTCATCTCTAAATTGCATGTTCTTTTACCCCCATTACACACCCCCAAGTGTTTGATAAAATGTCTGGGTAGGGTTTCTTGTGGAATTGAAGGTCCAAAGCTTAAGATATGATATGAATGACTATATGATGATGAAATGATCTTATGTATATGTTGTATTCTATGTGAAGTATTGTAGTATACCATTCACAATCCGGGAGCCTAGTTGAGGGGTCAATATCTCAACCACTAGGGTGATAGGTACTATCATCACTGGCCTAGTTTAGGGGTTAATATCGCAACCACTAGGATGATAGGTTCTATCATAACTAATCTTGATGAGGGATTAATACCTCACACACTAGGATGATGGGTGTTATCATCACTAACCTTGATGAGGGGTTAATACCTTATATACTAGGGCGATGGGTGCTATCATCACTAACCTTGATGAGGGGTTTGTACCTCACACATGGGTGCTATCATCACTATCCTACCAAGGGGTTTATACTTTGGAAATCTAGCTTGGTCCATTCTTCACATATGATATCTTATCTGAGCATGAGTTATTTAAGCATGATTTACTCTAGCATTGATCATACATGCAATCTTGTTATAATATGCCTATTGCCTATTGTTATGCATTTTGATTATGATGTCTATATCTTGTTGACTGGCATCCAACATACTTAATATATTCAAATGTTCTAACTCATACTCTTGCCTACATGATATCTCCATGTAGGAACCGGAGCCCAAGTTGATCATCCTCCTCATCCGCGTGGCTAGTCGGTGCCATTTCAAGCTAGTTGGTGAGTCATCCATTTTGGGGACCTTGGTCTATGTTTCCTCTTGCTTTTTATTGAGAAATATATTTCATGTCCTATTTTGACTATGAGGGTGAGCCCGATTACTTTGTCTTGGACCCTGCTCTATCTATGTATATAGAGGTGTTTGTTGGACAAGTTATGTATCTATGATATGAGCTATGACTCTTTGTCTCTTAATGATGATGTTTGGTAAGGTATCCCTTTGTCCCTTATCCCCTCATGCTTACTTTATGTCTTTTATATGCTTCCGCGACCAATGATGTGTAATGACAAGTTAAGATGCTTGATTAGGGTTCCTTCGGGTTCCCCATTTGTCGTGTCACGTCTAGGCCGTAAGCTTGGTAATGAAACTACCAAAAGTGGTCCTGGTTTGAGGAATAGATGTTGTGTACTTCATTATAGGTTAAACGCTTGAGTTGAGGGTGGCCGGTGTAGGGGTAAAATCACAAAAATAAGGTGGTGAGTTGGGAATGAGGAGAAAAAGAAGAAAATCATGTGCCGGGTGCAAGAAAAAAGAAAAAGATGCCTTAGATTGAGACTAAAAGCAAAATGAAGTCTAAAAATGAGGTAAAAGCTAAAAATAAGAAGAAAGTACCCGAAAAAGCTTGAATGTCAAAAAATGAAGGATAAGGTGAAAATGTTCGAGTTGGTAAGGTGAAAAGAGATGAAAAACGTAGTTCAAGGATGGCTTTTAGTTACTATTGTTTCTGAAAATGTCATACCAAAGCCCCTTGAACCTATGTTACAAGCCTCAAAAGTCCTAAAGAGATCCTACTCCAGTTGGTTGAAAATCTGAGTCATCAGTATAGGGCAAGCCTATAATATTAGTCATTATGCATGAACATCTTTTGTGAGAGTGAATGTGTTTGCACAGTCTTAAAGCCAAATGTGAAATCATCATTGAGTGTAAAAAATGGAACTTCTTTCCGTGAGGGGACTTGCATTGCGGTTGTTAGCATTTGACTTGTTCAGTGATTATGCACTGTTGATATTCCCTTGCTCATCATAGTTATACTGTCATATGCAATAGTGTGTTTTGGTTTGCTAAATAGCTATCTGGTCTTGTTTTGAAAAATTGGTGTGGGTACCTAAATTTTAATTGTATGTGATATATGCCATTGAGTTGAGGTCTGTATGTTGCTATATTTTTGTATATAGATTGAGTCGTCGCTTGAGGACAAGCAACAATTTTGAGTTGAGGGTGTTGATGTGCTATCAAAATACAACATATTTGATGCTTAAAACATAGGATTTTATGTGTTCTCAATGTGACATTTAGGGTTTTTATGTGTTTTTGTGCTTAGTTTTTGCAGGAAAGTAGGTTGAAATGATTTTGGGGCAAATTGTAGACTTTTCTAGTTTTAAAGGTTTACGGGACCCTCTACGAGTCCTAGAGTGGGTTACGTGGAGATTTCCAGTGAAGTTTGAAGGTTTGAAGTTTAGCTAGACAAGACCTCTTTACGAGTCGTATAGAGTGATTTCGTGAAGAATTCTAGTAAGATCCAGTTTAGGATTAGTTGATGAAGATGAAGTTTACGAGAGCACAATATGAGTCATGAATCAATCTACTACTCGTAAAGTGGATCCGTAGCAATAAGGTCCAAGATCTCAAGAGTTGAAAATGAGACCCCAATAACGACTCATAAACCCAATTACTAGTCGTAAAGGCATGTCGTATAAAGTCACCAACTAGTTTTTCTAATATTTTAGGACATGTTTGTAAATAATATAAATAGTATTAGGTCATTATGGAACACATTAGTTAGGACTTCATTAGAGTACTTTTTCGGGTTTCGCACTTGGAGACAAAATATCGGAGAGGAGAATACACTTGTGGATTCGTTGTATCTTTCAATCTTGTTATTCTCAATAAATTTGGGTTTGCTTGTTCTTTAATCTAATTGGTTAAGTGATTAATTATGTTTTCTCAATTCATAGTTTCTTCATCTACCTATAGCATGAGTAGCTAAACCCACAACTTGGGGTTGTGGGAACCATGAAGATCTAACCAACTAAACCCAGATAATTTGCAATTCTTGTAATGGGTATTTACATGTATTAATCATCTCTCTTCATTTTGCATGTTTTCTAGTGGTAGCCAACATTAGAACTTACCTAGTGTTACCTTCCTGATCGAGGTGGTAAATAATAGGAAAAGAGATTGTTTAACAGGATTCAATTGTGTGTTCTCGTCTAATAAACCGAACTAGACAAAGGGGAAGTTGACTGGGACTATAGTTAGTGGTTAGTATTACAAACTATGGAGATTGGCCAAGTCACATAGTGAAATTCGCCTCTCATCTTTGACCAAAAGACTTGGTGAACTTAAATTACCGTCATACATGCTATACCCTAGTCGAGAATTGAATTATTCGGGGATATTGAGTTGGTAAATCATGGGGAACACAATTCCAAAGTTTCTCTCTATTGTGGACTGTCTATTATTTTAGTTAGTTTTTGTTTAATTTCTTATCAATCATTGCAGCCCCCTCCCCCTTTTGGGGAATTGAGTTAGTTAATACTTGAATTGTTTATTAGTGAATCAATTTGGGAGTCTCCATATTATCTGTTGGACTCGATCCAAACATTGGTTAGGTTTTCTACTTGACAACGACCACTTTATCTTCCAAAAAAGAGGTGTAACTTGGGCATGATCAGCCACCATCAGAAAACATGCAAAATGAAGAGAGTTAATTAATACATGCATGCAAACTTTTCAAGAATTATGAATTATCCTGTTTTACCTCGTTAGTTCTTTCTTCATGGTTTCCATAACCCTGGTTGTGGATTTTGCTACTCATGACTTGTGTAGATGTAAGAGCTACAAATTGGAATAACATAATAGAGCACTTACACAATTGAATTAAATACAAGCAAATCCAAATTTCAATGAGAATCATAAGATTATAAGATCAAATCAAAGTACAAGTGTTTCTCAAAACTCTCCAATGTTTTTTCTACTCAATCTCACTATTTTTTCTCTCAAACTAGTCATACTCTATGGCAATTTACTGAAAAATAATCTAAAAACCTATTTATATTATTCAAAATATAAGTCCAAAATAAAATAGGATTAATGGGTCAGCACGCCTCATGATATCTTTACGGGCCATATTGCATTCCATGGCCCGTAATCGGGCTCTTGTACATTTTTGCTGCAAAACTGGACTTGTGATCTATGACACCCCTCTACGCCCGTTTTGTATTCTATGGCCCGTAGAGGATTTTGTCTAGTGAATATTCAAAAAGTCTTCCTTCTCTGATCCTCAGGGCATGAAACATGATTTATGACTTGTAAAGTAGTCCATGACTAGTCTGCATGTTCATAGAACGAACTTTAGAAAGTTAACCCCTCACTAGAATTGTCCACGAAGCCTCCTCCACGGCCCGTAGAATGTACTACGGCCTGTAAAGGGTATTCTGTATTGTCAAAAACAACATCTGCAAAACCTTCTCAAAATCAAGGCCAACAATGTAATCCTGCAAATAAAACACAAAAACACATAAAACCCACTAGCATCGCATTGAGAATACACAAAATACAAAGTTTTAATCATCCAAAGTGTTGTATTTTGACAGCACATCACCAGATAACTGTAATGTTTTCTAGTGTGCTGCATACAAAATGGTAAGTTAAGTTTATCAGACACTTTGATCTTGGTAAGAGGTAAATTTTACTACATGATTTGATCCATCCCCACAGTGTGACATTACTAATCCTTCCCCATTGACCTAGTACAAACTCCCCTTGATGCAGTTTGGTTGATTAGATGAGAAGAAATCAATTGAATCTTGTTAATTGTTTCCCATTTATCACTACCTTGATCTAGTCAGTAATAACTAGGCGAGATCTATGATTAGCCATTGTGCAAAAGTAATCAAAACAAAGAGAATTAATTAATACATGCATGCACACTTTCCAAGAATTACGGATTGACCTTGTTAGTTATTCATGTTCCCACAACCTTATTTATAGATTTAGCTATGCATAATCATTATAGATACAAGAACCATGATATAGAATAACATAATTGAGCACTTACAAGGATGAATTTGAAAATAAGAAATCCTAACTCTTCACAAGAAATCACCAAGTATGAATTAAAATCACAAAATAATGCCCAAGTGTTTCTAAGCACTTCTATCAAGGTTTCTGGTCATCCTCTACTGAAAATAACCTAAAATGTCTATCTATAATACTTAAAATAAATATCCAAAAAAATAGGAAAACTTGTTTCGGCAGGTAATACGAGCAGGTTTACAGGCCATACTATGTTTTACGGCTCGTACCTGGGCTTCATGAACTTCATTTTTCAAATCATGGAACAACTTCTATGAGACCTTTCTATAGCCCATATTCATACTTACGGCCCATAAAGGGTTTCGTCTGATGACTTTTCAGAAAATCTCAAATTTTGATACTCATGGTACGAAACCTCATCCATGACTTGTACATAATTCTACGAATAGTCTGACAGTTTGCAGATACAATTTCAGAAAATTAACCCTTCATTGGATCTCACTTAGAACATACTCTAGGGCTCATGGAAATTTCCATGGCCCATAAAGTATACCATAGATCAACAAAAACTATAGCAACTACAACTTAGCCCAAAATAAATTGCAGCAACTACATACTTAGGCCAAAATCTTGCCAAATCCTAACCTAAAAAACAAACAAAAAAACATATCAAAACAACTAACATCACTTTGAGAACACACAAAATTCCATGTTTTAAGCATCAAAAGTATTGTATTTTTGTAGCACATCAAGCAACACATACAATTCCACCTTTTTCATCTACTGTTGAACTTCCACAAACTACTTACGTGATTTTGAAGCCTCAATAGGTGACTAAGGAGTAATCAAAACATGGCTACACTCACAATTATTCATGTAGTTGCTGATGACCACCTAAAAGCATTACTATTTTCCCTCACGCCATAGAAGATCCTGCATACATAATATTAGAACAAAATTTCCATTGATCTCTTCAACTCTCACACTCCAAATTGAGAAATGGCATGTAATCTTCAATCCATAGGCTTACACTTATTGTCAATCGAAGCTTATTCAATTTCATTCTAGACTTGGATCCAAAAGGACTGTGTTTAGACTGTAATGCAGGGTTAAGGTTGGGTAGGATATCATATTGATATTAGTGGCTTATCCCTACTTGAACTTTACACATTCTTTTCATGCTCATGGATCCTTTTGGTCCTCCTTCTTTTCTTCTCCTATTGACTTCTTTTTTCTTTTGATCTCTCATCCTAGGTATCCCTATTTTACACAAGTTTTCATAATTTTAGAAGGTCTTCTTTTCAAGCCATTCTTTTTCAATTTATGATACTTCTACATGTTGGATCATTTCTTCTTTTTGTCGTCACTCCAGGACTCCTCCTCTTTCTTTCTTTTTATTTTCCTTAACTTTTATATGGGAGCTATATACTTCCCTCTTCTACCAACACCCCCAACATTGTGCTTTTGCCATCGCTTTGCCCAACTAAGCTCAAGGAGGGATTGGTAATGAATAAGAAGGAATTGTCTTTAACAAATACAAGTCAAGACTACATGGTTGCCAAAGAAAGTATCAAGGCTCAAAGGGATTTCACTAGGAATCAATTCAATGTCATTGGAGGCCAATATGGTCAAGGTTGGCTCAAATAGAACCAAAGAAGGCCTAAGGTCCTTTCCTAATCCGGAATCAACCAAATCACTTTTCAAAACAAATCAGGAAAGTTCTAGATGTTGTAAAACAATACCTTTCAATCGAAATCCTAACTCACTATGGTAAAATAGATTCACAATCAAACAGTGGTAGCATACACTCACAACTTTTATTCATCGCATATCAAAGTTCAACACTCACATAGTCAGCTTGAGATGTATCAAATCCATTCATGGATTGATTTTAAAGAGAAGGACTAGTTGGTGAGTTAGTTCATGCTCCTCATCTATGACACTATCCGAGTCAAAGATATGGACTATCAATATTCGAATCGCTAAGGACTCGAAACACGATATTTGCATTTGAATAGTTTTTCATATATTCACGGGGTTTCCACAAATTTTGGACATCATTAACAATCATTCATCCACTCAACTCAAAAAAAAAAATGAAAAAACAAATATTAATCTATTACAATCCACATTAAAAATTATTTACAAACCCAAAAATTAAAATTATCTGAAACATCCATAAAAAAATTTAAATAAGCATTGTCTCATTCACCATGGAAAAAACGGTGAGTAAACATCATCAATAGATATTGGGGACTTCCAATTGCTCACCCCCTCCTAAAAAGAAAAAGTTTCCTTCAATGTGCAAACACAACATCAAGAAAGCATAAATAGGAAGGAATATGTATTACAATCCCCCTAAACACAATGAATCTTGTAGTGGTGGTGGTGGTAGAGCTAAAGATGTGGTCATGGGGGTGATGATGCCTACATCCTACGTTGCACTGTCTAGATCAATTAATGGCCTCACAGGCTTGGGGTCATATACACCGGAAGTACCTATCATGGATGTGTCTTTGAGATATGTCTTTTTCACCATGTCCACAATCTCTACTTCTATATATGACAAATCTTCACATTTTACCTGGTTGGGTGAAACCATCCCAAAAAGTGTCCAAATATGTGACTCGGAATGCCCAGAATTTTAAATTTCATATATCTCAAAATCCATATGCGATATCAAAAGTAAAAATTCATATTCTTGTTCAAGGGGTCAAAATTAGGGGGAGAAGGGTCTAACCCCGATTTAAGAGGAAGAGATTAGCAATTATGATTTTTCAAGTGACAAATTCCAATGAGCATTCCGCGTCTCTGGCGCGAGGCACCAAGGGTGCGCACATGAAGAGAACTTCTCTCCGCGTCTTCTCCGCTATGTCGAGAGGTGTATTTTTCTATCCAGTAATTTTCTATGCAGTCTAAGACTTTTAAGTCTTGGGCCTAAGTGTTTTCAAGCGTGTTTTTACTTATATTTAGTCATTTTCACCCTCATATCACCCTAAGTGTCCCACAATATCCTCTCAAACACTTAGCCAAATTTTCACACCTAAAATTCAAGTCTGAAAACCCTTATCCAGAATTAAGAATTTTCTTCAAGCTTCAAGTCTCCATTTTCAATCTTCATGAAGAACTTCTTCAAAGCTAAGGTATGTATGTTTTGCCCATTGGGTCCTTTCACTCATGGTGTCCTTATCTCCTTTTTGCTCAATTTGAATGGTTTAATCTTGATTTTACAAATGGGTTTACTAGTATGAACATGCCTATGAATTACGTTAAAGCTATGTAACATTGTGGCTGTTTTTCTATGTTTTGAGCTACAAATCTTGAATCTATAGTAAGATTTGATGAAGGGGCTTGACGTATATTTATTGAGGGTGTTGGAAGGTGTTCATTGATGGTTTTACAATGGATTTTCTTACGTGATTTCATCTCTAAATTGCATGGTCTTGCACCCCATTACACATCCACCAAGTGTTTGATAAAATGTCCGGCTATGGTTTCTTAAGGAATTGAAGGTCCGAAGTATGAGATATGATATAAATGATGTTATGATGATGAAATGAGCTTATGTATATTAATAATTCTATATAAAGTGTTGCATTTGACCATGCCAGATCTGGGGGGGACTAAGAGCCCGGGTAACCTAGTTAAGGGGTTAGTATCTCAAAGACCAAGGTGGTAGGTGAGATTGCCACTAACCTACATGAGGGGTTGGTACCTCACACACTAGGGTTATAGGTGCAATTATCACTAACCTGGATGAGGGGTTTGTACCTCACACACTAGGGTCATGGGTGGTATCATCACTAACCTACCAAGGGATTTATACTTAGGAAATTGATCTTTGTCTCTTCTACACATATGATATCCTATATGAGCATGAGTGACTTGAGCATGTTTCACTTATACATTGATCATACATGCCATAGTGTTATATTATGCCTATTGCCTATTATTATGCATTTTGATTGTGATACCTATCCCTTGTTGCATTGCATCCAACATACTTATTCATTAAATGTACTAACCCATACTATTGCCTACATGATATCACCATGTAGGAACTGGTACCCAAGTTAATCATCCTCCTCTTCACGCGGCTAGTTTGGTACTACTCAAGCTAGTTAGTGAGTCCTCCACTTTGGGGACCTTAGTCTATGTATTTCTTATTATGTATTGAGACACTCTTCTTCATGTTCTACTTTGACTATGGGGGTGAACCCGGTTTCTTTGTCTTGGCCCCCACTCTTATCGAAGTATTAGAGGTGTTTGGTGGACATATTATGTATCAATGATATGAGCTTTGACTCCTTGTCTCTTTATTATGATGTTATGCAAGTTTTTCCCTTAGCCTCTTTGCCTCTATTTTTACGCTTTATGTCTTTTATATGCTTCCACGATCGATGATGTCTAATGATAAGTTAAAAGGCTTATTTGGGGTTGCTTCAGGTTTCTCATTTGCCGTGTGACGTCTAGGTCCTAGACTTGGGTTGTGACACATTTGAACTTGGTATTAGAGCACTAGGTCGATAGATCTTCGAAGTCCAACAAACATTGTTGATTAGAGTCTTATTCATGGTTGTGAAGCGTGTCATGAATATGAATTGGAGATTATGAAACGTTTTAGGAAATGTTTCCCTTCCTCATGTTCTAGGTCCTGCTATAGAGTTTTAATAAGTTTTCACCCCTAATGATTTTTCTTTGCTATGCTAAATCATGCCAAACACTCGAGGAAGAAGGGCCCAAACTCTGTAGGAGTTACCTACCATTGGTGAGCTTCGGGATGCTCTCACTATGCTTGCCAAGTTTTGGCCAACCAAGTTACTCAAGGGGCCCAAGTCCCTCATGCTACTACCCTGGGACCTAGGATAAGGGACTTCATGAGGATGAATCCTTCGGTGTTCTATGGGTCAAAAGTGGATGAAGATCCACAAGATTTCATTGTTGAGGTCTACAAGATCTTGAAGATCATAGGTGTTGGGCTGAATAAAAAGACATAGTTGGTAACTTACCAACTCAAAGGGGTAACCCAAATATGGTATGATCAATGGAAGGGTAAGAAGGGAACAGGTAACGTGGTGCTTTGGGAGGAGTTCAAATTGTATTTCCTTAATTAGTTTTTCTATCTTGAGCTTAGCGAAGCTAAGTTGGTAGAGTTCAAGAACTTGAAACAAGGTGATATGAGTGTGAGGGAGAATATCCTTAAGGTTAATCAACTTTCATAGTATGCTCCTCATTTGGTGGGCGATCCTAGATCTAGGATGAATAAGTTTGTGATGGGGGTCGCCGACTTGATGAGTGAAGAATATCAGTCCACCATGCTAGTTAGTGACATGGACTTGTCTCGGTTGATGACATATGCCGAGCAAATAGAGGAAGAAAAGTTGAGGAAGAGAAGGGGGCATGAGGCCAAGAGGGCTCGGTTTGACGGTAAATTCCAAAAGGGTGATAAATTTCATCAACGCCAAGGGTCTTCTCATGCTACTAATAGGGGGTTTGCAAATGACTTCTCTAAGTGTCAAGGTGTTGGCCGTGTGCCTTCTAATGATGTGTGTCCTAAATGTGGAGGGGGTCATAGGGGCCCACATTTGAAAGGTTGTAATGTATGCTATGAATGTGGGGAGTTTAGTCACAAGAACCTAGATTGTACAAGATACTGTGGCAAAGGCTGGGGTGCAAATCCGGTTCCATTGGTAGAGGTGGCCCTCAAGGTGGTCTTCAAGGTGGTTCCCCAATGCACAATTAGTTTTATGCTCTACTTAAGAGGCAAGGGGTTGGTCAGGTTACCGATGTTGTTACCGGTAGTTTGAAAATCTTTGACTTTGATGTATATGCTTTGATTGATCCGAGTACCACTCTTTCTTTTGTTACCCGCTTTATTTCCCAAAAGTTCCGTATTGACCTTGAGCTATTGCATGAGTCATATGGAGTGTCTACTCTTATTGGTGTCTCTAATGTTGCTAGGAAAGTTTATAGAAGTTATCCTATTTGCATTTTTCATAAGTTGTTGCCTTGTGATCTTGTTGAATTAGACATGGTTGATTTTGGTATCGTTCTTGGGATGGATTGGTTGTATGCCTAGTATGCTTCTACTGATTATAGGACCCGTAAGGTCAAACTCTAATTTCTAAATGAACCCATCTTTGAGTGGGAAAGTCAAGATGTGGTGGTCAAGGGTAGATTTATTTCTTGCATTAAAACCCGTAAGTTCATATCTAAGGGGTGTCTTTACTATCTTGTGAGGGTTAGGGATGTGGAGTCCGAAGTCCCTTTTATAGAGTCGATTCTGGTTGTAAATGAGTTTGTTGATGTCTTCCCAAATAACCTTTCTAGTGTCTCTCCCGAAAGGGAGATAGATTTTGGCATAGATCTCCTTCCCGATACTCAACCCATTTCTATTCCCCCTCACCGTATGGCCCCGAAAGAGTTGAAGGAATTGAAGGAACATTTGAAAGATTTGTTGGAAAAGAGATTTATTTGTCCTAGACAATCACTTTTGGGTGTGCCTGTGTTGTTTATAAAGAAGAAAGATGGGTCCCTATAATATATATTGACTATCGGAAACTCAATAGGGTCACTATAAGGAATAGATATCCTCTTCTAAGAAGTGATGATTTATTTGACCAATTGTCTAGGGCTAGCTATTTCTCTAAGATTGATCTTCGATTTGTGTATCATCAAGTGAAAGTGAGGGAATGTGATATTCCCTAAACGACTTTCCAGACTGAGTGTGGGAATTATGAGTTTTTTGTGATGTCATTTGGGTTGACAAATGCACCTACCATCTTCATGGACATTATGAATAGGGTT
Organism: Solanum medicagineum; assembly: GCA_026153255.1. Classification (NCBI taxonomy): domain Eukaryota; kingdom Viridiplantae; phylum Streptophyta; class Magnoliopsida; order Solanales; family Solanaceae; genus Solanum; species Solanum medicagineum. The sequence continues at coordinate 6,474,115 of JAPFFP010000098.1, forward strand.
TTCAAACCCAACCTTGATTCCTTTGTTGTGGTCTTCGTTGATGATATATTGATCTATTCACATAGTAGGGAGGAGCATATGGGTTATTTGAGGATTGTGCTGCAAAGGTTGAGAGAGGAGAAATTGTATGCCAAAAATGAAAAGTGTGAATTTTGGTTGACGGAGGTTTCATTCTTGGGTCATGTGGTGTTATGGGATGGTATTAGTGTGGATCCTAAGAAGACCGATGAGATTAGAAATTGGCCTGAACCATTGACCCCGTTGAATATTAGAAGTTTCTTGGGCCTAGCGGGTTATTATAGAAGGTTTGTAAATGGGTTCTTCTCCATGGCTTCCCCTATGAAAAAATTGATTCAAAAGATGTTTAAGTTTGTGTGGACCAATGAGTGTGAGAGGATCTCCAAAACATTAAAAGACAAGCTTGTGTTCATTCCTATATTGTCACTACCAGATGGGCTTGAGGTATTTATGGTGTATTGTGATGCTTCCCAGGTTGGTTTGGGTTGTGTGTTGAAGAAAAATGGTAAGGTCATCGCTTATGCTTCTAGACAACTCAGGTACATGAAAGGAACTACCCTACCCATGATCTAGAGTTAGCCGCCATTGTGTTGGCATTAACAATTTGGCGTCACTACTTGTATGGGGTACATGTTGATGTGTTCACCGATCACAAGAGCCTGCAATATGTCTTAACTCAAAAAGATCTCAATTTGAGGCAAAGAAGGTGGATAGAACTTCTTAAGGACTATGACATGAGTGTACATTACCATCTCGGTAAGGCAAATGTTGAGGCGGATGCTTTGAGTAGGTTGTCTATAGGTAGCCTAGCTCATATTGGTGGTGGTGATAAGGAAATGGCTAGGGAGGTGCATCAATTGGCTAGATTGGGGGTTAGGATGGAAGAGATTGGTGATGATGGTGTTTTTGTTATTGATGGGTCTAAGTCTTCATTGGTTGATGAGGCGATAGCAAAATAAGATCTTGATTCCTCCTTGCTTGAATTGAATGCCTTGGTAAAAGTGGGCAAAGTAGAGGTTTTCTCCCAAGGGGGAGATGGTGCCCTTAGGTACCAAGGTAGGTTGTGTGTGCCTTGTGTTGATGGTTTGAGAGAGAAGATCCTTGATGATGCCCGTAAATCTTCTTATTCCATCCACACCCGTTCCAACAAAATGTGTATAGACTTGAGAGATGTGTATTAGTAGGGAGGCATGAAGAGGGACATTGCCAAATTTGTTTTCAGTTGCCATAGTTGTCGAATTTAAAGATGAATATCAAAGTCTGGGTGGCATAACCCAAGACATACAGATTCCTAATTTTAAGTGGGAGGTGATTAATATGGGTTTTGTGGTTGGGTTACCCAAGACTAGAAGGGGTTTTGATTCCATTTAGGTTGTGGTTGATAGGATGACAAAATCAGCTCACCTTCTACCGATTAAGACTACATATGAGACTGAAGAGCATACAAGGTTGTACATCCATGAGTTTTTGAGGTTACATAGGGTTCCATTGTCCATCATATTGCATCATCGTGCAAATTTCACTTCACACTTTTGGAGGTCTTTTCAAAGGGGTCTGGGTACAAAAGGTCACCTTAGTATGCCCTTTCACCCTCAAATGGATAGCCAAGCCTAAAGAACCATTCAACCACTTGACGATATGCTTAAGGCTTTTGTATTGGAGCTTAAGGTTAGTTCGGATGACCATATCCCATTGATTCGGTTGGCCTACAACAATAGCTATCACTCTAGTATTGGTATGGCTCTTTTTGAGGCTCTTTATGGGAGACTTTATAGATCACCAATTGGTTGGTTTGAGGTTAGAGAGGTAGCATTATTGGGATTAGACCTGGTTATGGAGGCTCTTGCGAAGGTTAGGATGATTAGGGAAAGGTTTAAGACAACCCAAAGTCGTCAAAAATCCTATGCCGATGTGAGAAGAAGAGACCTTGAATTCAAAGTAGGTGATTGGGTCTATCTGAAAGTTTCTCCAATGAAAGGTGTCATCTATTTTGGTAAAAAGGGGAAGTTGAGTCCAATATATGTTGGTCCTTATGAAGTGATAAAGAGGATTGGGAAGGTAGCTTATGATTTGAAGTTTCCTAGTGAAATGAATTTGGTTCATCTGGTGTTCCATGTCTCTATGTTAAGAAAGTGTGTAGGTGCCCCTAATGCTATTGTGCCTCCTGACGTTTGGGGTGTTATTGAGGATAACTTGACTTATGAGGAGGTTTTGGTTCAGATTTTTGATAGGTAAGTGAAGAGATTGAGGAATAAGGAGGTGGCGTCCGTTAAGGTCCTTTGGAGGTACAAGTTGAAAGTGCTACATGGGAGGCCGAGGCAGACATGCAAAAGTGGTATCCTTATCTTTTCCACTCCACTCAAGCCTAAGGTACTAATTCTAAGTCCCCTATGTGATTTCAAGTCTTATATTTCAAATCCTATGTCATTCATCTGCATTATCGTTTAAGTTGGCAAATTATGATGATTTTACACTTATGTTGAGACTTTGAAAATCGTGTTTTAAATGTTATTTTGCATTCTTGTTGGGGCTGATTTGTTTATGATCACTCTTGTTTTGTATGTTTCTTTTAAATTCGGGGATGAATGTTCCCAAATGGGCGATATTGAAACAACCCCAAGAAGTGCGGCTCGTAATGCCCACAATTTTAAATTTTATATATCTCAAAATTCATGTGTGATATCAAAAATCCGACTTCATATTCTTGTTCTGGGGGTCAAAATTAGGGGAGAAAAGGTCTAACCCCGATTTAAGAGCAAGATATTAGCAGTTATGCTTTTTCAAGTGGAAAATCCTAGTGAGCATTTCGCGTCCCTGGTGGAATGCGCCAAGGGCGCGCAGATGAAAAGAAGTTGTCTCTGCGTCATCTTCACAATATAGAGTAATGTATTTCTTTGTCCAGTGATTTTCTTTGCGGTCCAAGACCTTTAATTCTTGGGCCTAAGTGTTCCTAAGCATGTTTTTACCTGTACTTAATCATTTTTCACCCTCATATCACCCTAAACATCCCCCAATATCCTCTCAAACACTTAGCCATATTTTCACTCCTAAAGTTCAAGTATCAAAACCCTCATCCGAAACTAAGGATTTTCTTCAAGCTTCAAGTCTCCCTTTTCAATCTTCATCAAGAACTTCTCAAAGCTAAAGTATGTAGGTTTTAGCCATTGGGTCCTTCAACCCATGGTGCCTTAATGCTGTTTTTACTCAATTTGCATGGTTTAATGTTGATTTTACAAATGGGTTTACTAGTATGAATATGTCTATGAATTATGTTAAAGCCATGTAAAGTTGTGACTATTTATTTTATGTTTTCAGCTATAAATGTTGAATCTATAGAAAGATTTGATGAGGGGTTTTAACGTATATTACTTGAGGATGTTGCAAGGTGTTGATTTATGGTTTTACCATGGATTTTCTTGCAAGATTTCATCTCTAAATTGTATGGTCTTGCACCCCCATTACACACTCGCCAAGTGTTTGATAAAATGTCCGGCTATGGTTTCTTGAGGAATTTGAACCGACCCCAAAAAGTGCCCAAAAATGTGCTTCCGAATGCCCAAAATTTGAAATTTCATATATCTCAAAATTTGTGCGCCGTTCTCGAAAATCCGACTTCATATTCTTGTTCAGGGGGTCAAATTTAAGGGGAAAAGGGTCTAACCCCAATTTAAGAGAAAACGATTGGCAATTTCATTTTTTTGTAATTCTTCTTATCCTAAATCGATCTGCGACAGTGCCACGACGCTGAGCTATCGCGGACATGTATTAATTTTTCCTTCGCGACTGGTCCATGTCGCGGACTAGACACGGACTTGTGTATTTTGTTAACAATCATTTTTGTCTCGGTTCAAGGCTTTTGGGTCTTGGGCCTAAGTGTTTCCAAACGTGTGGTTTACCTATATTTAGCTATACTTCACCCTCATAACATCCTAAACATTCCCCAATATCCTCTCAAAAACTTAACCATATTTTTCACTCCCAAATTCAAGTCTCAAAACCCTCATCCGGAATTAAGGATTTCATTCTAACTTCAAGCCTCCATTTTCTATCTTCATCAAGAGCTTCCTTAAAGCTAAGGTATGTAGGTTTTAGCCATTAGGTCCTTCCACCCATGGTGCCCTAATCTCCTTTCTACACAACTTGGATGATTTATAGTTGATTTTACAATTGAGTTTACTAGTATGAACATGTCTATGAACTAAGTTAAAGCTATGTATAGTTGTGACTGCTTTGCTATGTTTTGAGCCATGAATCTTGAATCTATTGTAAGATTTAATGAGGAGTTTTGATGTATGTTTCTTGAGAGTATTGCAAGGTGTTGATTTTATTATTTTACAATGGATTTTCTTTCATGATTTCATCTCTATATTTCATGGTTTTATACTAGCATTACACACCCACTAAGTTTTTGATAAAATATCAGGATGTGGTTTCTTGAGGAATTAAAGGTCCAAAGCATGAGATATGATATGATTATTGTTATGATGATGAAGGAAGCTTATGTACATGATATAATTTATATAAAGTGTTGCATTATACCATGCCCTATCCGGGGGCACTAAGAGCCCGGATAACCTTGTCGGAGGGTTTGTACCTTGATAACCGAGGTGGAGATATGTACTCATCAACCATGTGAGGGGTTTGTACTTTGCCACCCGGGTGATAAGGTGAAATTATCATCAACCATGTGAGGGGTTTGTACCACACCACCAGGGTGATGGGGTGAGACCATCCGACTTAGTGAGTGAAGAATGCCAGTCCGCCATGCTAATTAGTGACATGGACTTGCGTTGGTTGATGACCTATGCCGAGCAAATAGAGAAGGAGGAATTGAGGAAGAGAAGGGGACATGAGGCTAAGAGAGCTCGATTTGAAGGTAAATTCCAAAAGGGTGCTAGGTTTCATCAAGGCCAAGGGTCTTCTCATGCTATTAATAGGGGTTTTGCCAATGACTTCCCTAGGCCTCAAGGTATTGGTGGTGTGGTTCCTATTGATGTGTGCCCTAAATGTGGCAGTAGCCATAGAGGCCTATGTTTGAAAAATTCTAATGCATGCTTTGAATATGGGGAACTTGGTCATAAGAAGGCAGATTGTCCAAGAAACCATGGCAAAGAAATGGGTACAAATGAGGTTCCATTGGGTAGAGGTGGTCCTCAAGGTATTGCCCCAGGGCACAATCATTTTTATTTTCTAGCTGGGAGGCAACAGGCTGGTGACATTTCCGATGTTGTTATAGGTATGTTAAAAATCTTTGACTTTGCTGTATATGCTTTGGTTGATCCGGGTGCCACTCATTTATTGTCCCCTTCATTGTCCAAAAGTCTTATGTTGACCCCGAGTTGTTGCATGAGTCATATGAAGTGTCTACTCCTATAGGTGACTCTATTATTGCTAGGAAAGTTTATAGAAGTTGTCCTATTTGCATTTTACATAAGTTGTTGCCTTGTGATCTTGTTCAATTAGACATGGTAGATTTGGATGTCATTCTTGGGATGTATTGGTTACATTCCTACTATGCTTCTATTGATTGTAGAACCCGTAGAGTCAAATTCCAATTCACTAATGCACCCGTCCTTGAGTGGGAAAGTCAAGATGTGATGGTCAAGGTAGGTTCATCTCTTGCATTAAAGCCCGTAAGTTGATCTCTAAGGGGTATCTTTACCATTATGTGAGGATTAGGGATGTGGAGTTTAAAGTCCTATCCATACAGTCAGTCCCATTTTTAAATGAATAGCTTCCCAAATGACCTTTCCGGTGTTCCTCCCGAAAGAGAGATAGATTTTGGCATAGATCTCCTTCCTGATACTCAACCCATTTCTATTTCCCTTACTGTATCGCCCTGACGGAGTTGAAGGACTTAAAGAAACAATTGAAAGATTTGTTCAAGAAGGGATTTATTAGGCCTAGCCAATCACCTTAGGGTGCACCAGTGTTGTTTGTAAAGAAGAAGGATGGGTCTCTTAGAATATGCATTGACTAGCGGCAACTTAATAGGGTCACTATAAAGAATAGATATCCTCTTACAAGGATTGATGAAGTTTTTGACCAACTGAAAGGGGCTAGTTTTTTCTCTATGATTGATCTTCGATTTGGGTATCATCAAGTGATGGCGAGGGAGTGTTGTATTCCTAAGACGCACTTCCGGACTAGATATGGGCATTATGAGTTTCTTGTGAAGTCTTTTGGGTTGACCAATGCACCGGCCATTTTCATGGACCTAATGAATAAGGTCTTCAAACCTTACCTTGACTCCTTTGTTGTGTTCTTCATTGATGATATATTGATCTATAGACATAGTAGGGAGGAGCATATGATCTATTTGAGGGTTGTGTTGCAAAGTTTGAGGTAGGAGAAATTGTATGCCAAATATGACAAGTGTGAACTTTTGTTGAAGGAGGTTGCATTCTTTGATCATGTGGTGTCGGGTGTTGGTATTTAGGTGGATCTGAGAAAACTGGTGTGATTAGAAATTGGCCTAGACCATTCACCCTGCCGGATATTAGCAGCATTTTGGGCCTAGCGGGTTATTATATAAGGTTTGTGAATGGGTTCTCCTCCATTGCTTCTCCTATGACAAAATTAACTCAAAAGGAGGTTAAGTTTGTGTGGACCGATGAGTGTGAGAGGAGCTTCCAAACTTTGAA
>JAPFFP010000098.1:6488198-6509779 GCA_026153255.1 Solanum medicagineum
TTAGTCGAATTATGGTCAACTTAACACTTTGGCCTTCTCTTTCTGAATGGAATCCATAACACCGCAATCTAGTCACAGAAATTATTACACCTCAACTTTACTTTGATTCGTTAAGATAAATTCGTCATAATAATATTTTTATAATAGAGTACTTAAAAGTAAACGAAAATAACTCATTTATAAAATATTTTATTATAAAAGATAGGAGCAACTTACAATAAAATTATCGAAGCTCCATGTAATAAACCACCTCCCTTCAACTTAATAAAACTCTCAAAATATCATGTAAATAATATATATCTATTTTTTTCCCGTTCACTGCCCTTGCCTATTTATTTTCTTTTCTCTTCTCTTAGCACACTGAAATGTGCCAGAGAGCTATCTATATATATGGGACTGGACGTCCCTTGAAGCTCCAAAAAGAGCACAATTCAGTGGAAATGTCCACCTAAGCATTATAATAAAGAATACAATCACACTAACACAATAATATAAAAAAAATAATGGCCTAACTATGCTACTTAAAAAAAATATTAAAATATACTACCATTACTGGCACTAGCAATTCTATTCTCTTTTTTTTTTAATTAATTATTATTATTTTAAACATAAAGTAGAAAGAGCATTTGCATTAGTGAGAAGTGGGAGGATAGCACTAATTAAAAGATAATATAAAGAAAATCCAACAGGTCGTTGCACTTTGATCATTAAAAGGTTAATTATTTTATTTAAATAAAATACAAGTATGCGTAGATTTTTTTAAAAAAATAATTCAAAATATATTTTGTTGTAACTTTAAATTTTTTAAGATTTTCTTTTTAAAAAAGATTATTTTCCCACAATTTATCAAATCCAAAAAAAAGTCCTTTTTCATGGCCCTAAAAAATTTTTGTAAAAAAATTACAATAAAACTATTAGTTTATTTTTTTATCAAAGTTTTCACGTATTTTGTCCAAACCAAAATAACATCTTTCTTTTATAACCTCAAAAGTTTTAAAAAATAAAAATAAAAAAATTATAAGATTTTTTTTTGTAAAAAAAGAATTGAGGGTGAGGGAATCCGGAATTATTTTATTCTATAAGAAAATAAAATATAATAAATATTTTTAAAAAAAAGAAGATATTATTAATTTGTATAAGTGAATCAAAAAGATAAATGAAGAATATTTTTAGATCTAAAAATATTCCGTTAAAAAAAATATTTTTTTAACTTAATGTATTTTAGGCCTAATATGGGTATTCTATTGTCAATACCTGCATTTTAGACCTTTTCTCGTTAGAATTATATGCATTTTTCGAAAAAACCATCTAGCCTAAAAAAGAAAAAACACAAAAACAATGTAGCCCTAAGTTTTTCTACGGCGTTAGACTGATAATCGCCCCCTCTTTTCCTCCAAAACCCTTCCTCCTCCATACTAGTAGTTCTCACCGACGGATCTTCAAGAATGAAGAAGAGACTCAGAGAATCCAAACTCAAACACCAAACAACCATTATTGGCACCACCACAACACAAGGCACTTCTCTGATAAAGCATTTAGCTTCTTGCAACGCTTCCGTTAGGTCAAAAGCATTCGCACATCTCCAAGCATGGCTTGTTACCCAAACCCAACTCGATGACGATGATATGAAGAAGTTGTGGAAGGGACTTTTCTACTGCCTTTGGCATTCTGATAAAGCCCCTGCTCAAGCTCTACTCATCAATCGTATCTGCTCTATGGTGAACAATCTTGATTTCGGTCTTTGTTTACATTTTTTTTCTGCTTTCTTAATAATCCTTCGTCGTGAATGGAACGGTATTGACCATTTAAGATTGGACAAGTTTTACTTGCTTATTAGGAAATTTCTTAGGTCAGTCTTTGAATTGATGAAAAAATATCATTGGAATTTGGAGATTATGGGAAAATGTAATAAGATATTAGAAAATAATGCTTTTCTTGCTACAGATAAGTTGTTGGGTCACGGGGTTAATTATCATATTGCTTCTGTTTTTCTTGATGAGCTAAAAGGGTGTTTTATTCCGGTCCGAGATGATGTCCTTATCTGTTTGTTTAAGCCCTTTTTGAGTGTAATGGGTAAGTCTGAGGATAAAATTATGGTTGGGAAAGTGAAGAGTTGTGTCTTCGAGGAGTTGTTAAAGATAGGCAGGAGTTTGTTGGAGAGGAGGAAGAAAGGTGTGGAGGAGGATGAGAGCTACAGTGATGTGGCATTCGGGGTTATTGCATTTAAAACTGGATTTGCGGGAAAGCTTTTTGAGGTTGGTTCATCCCTGGATTGTGTTCAGGGTAATAGGAAGGTGGCTTTGCAATTGCACGAGGAATTCTTGAGGTTGGAGAAGGAGTTTGAGGCTTCGGGGATTGAATTTAGTCTGCCTGAGATGAATGAGGTTGTTGATGATGGTGAAGAGGTGCCTCAGTTAATACCAATTGAGAATAGTTTGACTGGTAAAGTGGGTGATTCAGAAGTAGCTAATGATGAAGGATTTGATGATGAGGCTGTGAGGAAATCCAAGAAGGTGAAGAAAGCAGAGGAAGGAGGCGGTAAAAAGGCTAAGAAGAAAGAAAAGAAAAAGAAGGTTTCTGAGAATAATATGTTAATTGAGGAAAATGGGACCAATGAGCTCGAGAGTAGTAAACTGGAAAAGAAGAAAAAGAAGAAAAATGGGCTTTCAGATAATTTATCTGCTGTGGAGAACATCTCGAGTAGTGACAAAAAGGAGAATATGATTACTATTAGTGATAGTTCCAAGTATGAGCTTGTCATTGATAACAAAGTGACTTTTAACGAAGAAGTGATTTCAAATCTCCAGATGCAGTTTGAAAAGGTTGCTGCTGAAGTTGCTTCAGATGATGACAATGATTCATCTCACACACCTACAATTTCTATGAAAAAGAAGAGAAAGAGGGGAAAAATTGCTGAGGGTGCAGAGTCTTGTATCCATGTTATAAGTAGTGAAGGGGATGCTGGTACAAAGAGCACAGAGAAAAGTTCAAAGAAGGTTAGGTTTGCTATGAAGAACAACTTGGTATGGAAGCCAAACAGTCCAATGCCTCCACAAAGCTTACGGTTGCCACCCACTCTTACTCCCCGAGGTAGTGCTTTGAAGAAGGGGGTTCCTCCCGGTCCCATAAGAGAGATGCCTCTCTCCACGAAGAAGATGAAACAGAAAAAGAAATCCCGCAAGATACTAAGGACTGTATCCCCTGCCATGAAGCGACTGAAAAGGATGAAAGCTATGTCTACTTAGTAAAATTTAAGTTGCAGGTGCTTGTTCATTAACCATATTTTAAAAAACTTTGTGTTATTTGAGATTTTCTAAATACTTTTATATTTCTTCTGCTTAGGATTTTTGGTAGCCTTACTTGGATTAAACTCTAAAGTTCCTTTGAAGAAATTTGTGCAAGCAGAACTGGCCTTTGAATTACTCTATTGTTGTATGACCATCGTGTTAAATGCATAATACTTTCTTCTCTTTTTTTATTGATTCTGTGATTGGAAAATAGTATATATATGTATCCTCTTATTGATTGGGATGTTATCTTTAACGTTTCAGCCCCACCTTTTTCAGTGCTGAGGTGATACAAGCCTCAACTTTATTCCATTCTTTCTCACTAAAGGATATACAACCTTCTATAAGAAGAGGTTGACTTTAGGTACATTATAAAGTTCAAGTCTGACGCTTTGTAATTTTGGTGCAACTTCGAACAGGCAATTCTTGTTTTTCTGGGGATGGAAACTTATACACAGGTAATATTACAAGGAACTAAGCTGATAATGAGAAAAATCAGCTTGCAATAGTGGATTTGTTGGCTAAACTTAAGAGAGTAGGTAGAATTAAGAAGAAAAATTGGGTTGCAGATTTATGTCCTTGCAGGTAGGGGTGTTCATGGTTCGGTTTGGATCGGTTATTAGTTAGAACCATAACCAAACCAATTTAATCAGTTTTTAAATTTCTATAACCAAACCAAACCAAATGAAAAAAATAACCATCAGTTTGGTTTATTTTTTTGGTTAGTTTTCGATTTGAAAGTAATAAGTTTATTGAGTGCATATACATCTCGAGAGATACGAACACCTAATATATGAATATTTCACAGAAAGCTACTGTGGATTCAATTAAACAATAGTACTTGAGTTATTATTACACGGACAAAGTGATTTAGTTAAGCAATACTAAAGTCATTATATACCAAATATCAAATATTTATAGGAAAAAAAACTCAAACTCAACTATCAAATAACTACCCGAGGAGAAGGGGTATAAAAAAATTATATGCCAAAGCACTAGCAAGAGAATTTTCAAATATAAATGGTAAAGTTAATATAATAAAATATTTATATTTTATTTATGAATACTATATAAATAATTATAAAATTTGTATATGTAATTATTCGGTTCGATTTGGTTATTTTTGCGGTTTTTTTTGTAGTAAAACCAAACCAAACCAAACCAAATAGAATCGGTTTTCAAAATTTTAAAACCAAACCTAACCAAACCAAAGCAAATCAAATATCAAATTTTTTAATCGGTTTATTTCGGATTGTGGTTCGGTTTGATTTTTTAACCATAACCATGAATAGCCCTAGGTGCAGGTCATCAAAAGTTTAAGATGTGGAGGCATTTGTTCTGTAATGATTAAACTCAATTTAGATTTTGCATTGACAACAAATATGATATTTACTCTTGTAAGCATAATTTGTGGAGAATGATATGCAAGGGAGGAAGACTCTACTCATCATACTCCTGTTTAAACCAGTAGAAAAAGAGAGAAGACAGAAGCAGCTAGTGAATGGATGCAAGTGGATACTATCTGCTAATCTGTGTTGAGAAATGTTTCTGATTTTAGGTTAAAGCATCTCTCTGGTCTATGCACACTAAAATTTGTTTGAAAAGGAGAGAGAAAGGAAATGGGATGAGGGGACTTCCCGAATGAGATGCTTCATGTCACCTTGTGTTGTCCACCTTGAAGAAGGAAAGTAAAGTGATTTAGCTCCTCTTGCCTGTCCATTAGATAAACTGACATAACCTCTGCATCCTTTATATCTCCTCTTTCACTTCCTTGAGAATCAAGAGGCTGTTGAATCCATTGACAGTAGCTAACACATTTTTACAACTAAAAGTTTCTGAGATAATGAATAGAAATCGAGGAAATTGTCAGACAAGTGTAGATTATATTCATTTCCCTTTGCTTTCTGGTCTTTAACCCTAATGAGCAGATTGATTTTCTTTCTACAACTTTGTAGTCTTGCCAAAAGGGATACTTAATTAGGTTGGCTTCCATATTTTTTTTTTTAACTTTAAGACGTGGAAGAGTATATGTTTATGTGCTTGTTGATTTGCCTTTTCCTTTTTGAGTTATCCTTGAAATTGATGTGCTATTTGCTTCTTCCTTCCCCAAGTAAATGTTAGAGAGTACATCCCTTCCCCTAACTCTGATCGGGATGCTTTGTGCCCTTTTTGTAGAGAGTATATCCCAAAAGACATCAGTCCATTGCAATGGTCCTCTTCAAGCAGAACAGTTGCCTATAGGTTTTTGTTATATTACATCCGATTGCGAAATGTTATGCTTTGCAGAACAAAGAAGTTGAAGAAAAAATGCCAATGAAAATTAAAAGAAAATACAAGTATAATGCTTGTTATGTAAGGAAAAAATAACCATAAACACAAATGACAAATTATACAGAGTAATGGAGAGACTATAATTAAGTGAAATTTATAATCAAAGATTATTTAAATCAAGTTTGATAACCATCATAAGTGTTGATTCAGATGTAAAGTGCAACCTTAAGTTTTTAATTCGACTTTAGTGATTACTTTATCTTATGTTAATTGAATTCATAGTTCTAAATCAGTAAAAAACTAACCAGTCTTTTCTTTTTGGACAATCATATCACTTGGTTACTTGTTCAGTGTTACTCTCTTCTAGATAGTCCTAGTCAAACTCACTGGCATTTAACTCCAAGAAATCTTCATTTGGGTTGGCAGAACTACTTTGTAATCTTGCTGCTTCTTGTGTATTTCGAATACTGTTTACTACCCCCTCTGTTTCGAAATAATTGAATCGTTCACTTTTCAAGAGATATGTTTGACATTTTTTTCAATTTGGCCTTTCATTACTTGAGTTCTTAAGGTTGAATTTTTTTAGTAGAAATAAATGATGTATTAAATGAGTATTTTAAATTTGAAAAGGGTAAAAATGAAAAAACATTATTAAATTCAAAGTCCATCTATTCAGCTTCCGGTAGTCCATGCATACTCGCCACCCAGTGACAGGTCTCAAGGGGACAAGCTCATTTTTATCATTGGCCACCACTGTCATGTCCCCTTTCTTAGGGACACATTGAACTGGGCTGACCGACTTGCTGTTAGAGATGGGGTATTACACCCCAGCATCCAACCACTTGATAATTTTCTTTTTTACCACCTCTTGCATGGGTGGGTCCAGCTTGCGCTGGTGTTCAATGCTAGGCACACAGTTATCCTCCAACTTGATCTTGTGTGTGCATATCCCTAGAGAAATCCCTATAATATTTGCAGTGGTCCAACTAATAGCTCTTTTAAACTTTTGGAGGACCCCCAACAATGCTTTCACCCGATCTTCCTGAAGACCTACAGCCACAATCACTGGAAGAGTATTATTAGTGCCCAAAAATGCATACCTTAAGTGTTGGGGTAGCTCCTTGAGCTCTACAGCAGGAGGCTCCTTAATAGAAGGTTTGGCCGGTGGAGTCGGTCTATTCTGCAGGTCCAAGTCTAACTTCCTGGGGACAAGTGGTCTGGTTCCCCTGCCCTGCAAAGCATTCACAGTGTCTTTGTACCCATTGATACCATCCTCTAGGAAGTTCATCAACACCGTCGCCAGAGTGTCCACTCATCATTTCTTTAAGTGGAATCTCAGAAAGTCAGTCATCCTCCACATCCATGACAGACATTACCATTACCTCTTTGGGTCTCTTCATTGTAGCATATACACCGAACTTTACCTCCTTAGTGTTTAATCTAAAAGTAAGCACCCCACGCGCCACATTTACTAATGCCTTGCCAGTTGCCAGAAATGGTCTCGCAAGGATGATAGGGACCTCGAGTCCACCTAAAAATCCAGAATAACAAAATAAACGTGCCCACACGGACCAGCATATCACACAAAATCCCCATGGGATGCTTCACTGATCTGTCTGCCATAAGTAGGCGCATTTTGGTGGGTGGTGGCTCGTAAGCCCAACTTCTTGTAAATTGCCAGCGACATCAAGTTGATACTGCACCCAAGTCACAGAGAGCTCGTGCAAAGTCACAGCTCCAATAGTACACAGGATAGCGAAAGCTCCCAGATCTTTCTTCTTCTCAGCCAGGGATCTTGTAGTAATGGCGCTACAGTGATAAAGGTTGTTTGCCGGCTCGATTGTGTCTGTCCTCTTCTTGGTGACTAAGTCTTTCATGAACTTAGCGTAGCCTGACATCTGCTCAAGTGCTTCCACAAGAGGGATATTCACTGACAGCGCCTTCAGCATAGACAAGAATTTCTTAAACTTGTTGTCTTCAACCTTCTTCCTCAACCTCTGTGGGAATGGTAGTGGCGGCTTGGGAAAGACCGGTAGAGACTAAGTTACTGGTTTGTATAAATCTTAGGCATCTTTAGAAACCTCAAGCTCTACTGGTGCCATATAAATCTCTTCACTCACATCATCAACATGCACGTCCACAGGGTCAGGTACCTTGCCTTCAGCTTTACTAATACCTGCATCACTAGCTACAACAGGGTAAGAAAGTACCTTATCGCTCCTCATGGTTACTGCCATGCAATGACCATTATTTTTCGGATTCTGAATAGTATCACTAAGAAGTGACCCATCTTTCCTCTAATTCAATGAGGCTGACAGTTGCCCATCTGCTGCTCTAGTTGCTTGATTGAGGTGGAGTGCCAGTCGATCAGTTGTTGAATATTGGATATTTCTCTCTTATATCTCTCACCCCTGCCTCAGTGGACTCTACCTTTTCAAGAACATTTGCTATCATCTTCCCTAGTTTCAAGTTTCCCCCACCATCATTTTGACGCTCACGATTCCTATAGTCGTCTCTATTTTTCCAGTTCCCTTGGTAGTTGTCACGACCATAGTTCCGACCTAGGTTACTGGATTTGAATGTCTGGTAACTCCCCAGGCTACCCAAGAAGTTATCCTCCTCATCATAATTATATTGATCATCACACCTAGGTGTTATATCCACATCTTTCACTTTCTTTAGTTCTCCACCTAGTAGCCTCTTCGTCAGCAAGTCCATTTGGGTCCGCATATGGGCCATGTCTTGATCCTGTTCTTCCTCCTTTTTACTTTGTTTTGTAGTCATCTCAAATATAAACCTAGAGCAGTCTCCATCTCTGGTGTACCATGCCCTGTTGTTCTTAGCTACCTGATCCAAGATCACGATGATGTCTGGAAATGTTCTATACATGTATGATCCTCCACATGCTGCATCAACTATGGGCTTAGTCACAAAGTTGTAAGACCTGTAGAAGACTACTTTCAAGTGTTCATCCATGAGATGGTGGTTGGGACATTACTTGTGCTTCTGCCTGAATCTCTCCCAAGTTTCATATAGTGCTTCATTCGATAGTTGGTTGTGAGACCCAATCTCATCTTTGATCTTCAACCGTCTCGACGCAGGGAAGAACTTCTCCAAGAAAGCCTCTTTTAACTCTCCTCAAGTGTGGATGGAATCATGAGAAAGCTCATTCAGCCACTTTGTCGCCTCACCAGAAAGACACAATGGGAATAACCTCAACCTGAGTGTTTGCTGACTGACCTTGGAATTTCAGATGATTGGCATATCGCTAAGAAGTTCATGACATGCTGATTTGCATCCTCAGTTGCTGCTCCGCTGAACAACCCCTTCAACTGTAGCATCTGCAGCATGATACTGGTAATGGTGAACTTGACACTTGCAGGTAGTGGGGGAAGTACTATTGCTCTAGTGGTTCTAGCACCCTCATCATCATCATTCGTTGCTTGGGGCCGCTGGGGACCTTGAGGTCTCAAAACATGTTGCTAATGCAGGGGTGGCGCCGGTAGCACCTGTCTAAGTGGTGCCAAGTTCATCTCCACCGATACCGCCATTTCCCTCATCTGCAGGATCACCCCCAACTTTCTTTGTCATGTTGCGTCGCGTTCTTGGGCATTCATTTTGCGAATCGACTTAGTGAGCTGGGAGTCGTAGGGAATAAGTGCTTCACCCTTACTTCGGGTTTTCGGCATGCAATGCTGGCTCCCTACAAAGAACAAAAACAAGAAATAAAAGTAAAATTAGGGACTTGTATTACACACTGAAAGTAGCAACTGATAAACTATTACTTCGTCGTATTCCCCAGCAACGGCACCAAAATTAGATATGCCCAAATTTATACTCCAAAAGGAATAATAAAGAGGTCATTGATCAAATATAGAACTCAACCAGAGTTGAGGTCGATCCCATAGGGAACGTGCGAGAATGAATCTATTAGCACCCTTTTTAGATGTAATATTTATTTCTAAAATAAAAATACATAAAGTAAATGGGGGGGGGGGGTTTGCAAACTAAATTATCAAAGTAATAAAAGAGTACAAAGACTAGTGGATTTGAAACGGGTAGTGCAAAGCTAGGGTTGTATCCCCCATGATGTCAAACAGATAGTCGAATCTATGCGGTAAACCCGTTCATGATTACGTATACAAGATCAAACAAGTTATGTAATACCTAATTCACCTTTCGATCCTTCTTAGATGCATTTCATTCATAACCTTTCAATCTCAGAATGTATACTTTTTAACCATTGTTATGGACCCCAGAATACTCTCACTTTTCGATCTCAAGTACTTAGACTAGGTTAAAAACCTCGAATTTCTATCATAGGATTTTTTCCTAATCACTACATCCCTTTCGGGCATGTAACGAATATAGGCTTACCGTAATGCGTCGACTCATTAAAGAAGAGGTTAAAGTGAAGAAAACTATGATATACACAATAGTCAATCCCGAGATTCACCCCAAATTCATCTATCTTATTGATTTGACATGGTTCCCACAACCCTAGGTGTAGATTTAGCGTAGCATATTCAAGAAAGATAGCCCACAACAATATGAAGAATTCATAATAAAGAACTTACTATTGAAGAAGTAGCGAATCCACGAATTACAGTCTCAAGTAAGATAATTGAAATCCAAGAGTTCAATGAGGTTAAATGCAAAATAGTGTTCTTCTCGTGTTCTCTGTCTCTAGCAGTCAAAGGCTCAATAAAAACGGAATAAAAATAATATATATATACAAGGAAAAACCTAATCCAACTTAAAATAGACAAAATAGTGTCGTCATGGGTATAAGCCAGTACACAGCCCATGAGGGCCCAAACAGACCGTGAAATGGTCCGTGATTCAACACTTGAACTTCAAACTTGCGTCCTCTCCTCAAGCGCACGGACACAGCCCGTGGAGGGGTTAACAGTCCGTGAAATGGTCCGTCCCCCTTTCCTTTGATTTTCGCTGCTGACCTTTCGTCCCTCAGCCTCACGGCCCACGTCACGGCCTGTGGTTGGTCACACGACCCGTGACGGGCCTCACCTCACTCCACTTGTATGATTTTTGTAATTTTTGATGGTGATCCCTTAGCTTCACGTCAACTTGACGGCATGCAATACGGCTCGTGTCAACTCCCACGGTCCATGAGAGGGCCCGTGGGATGTGCTTGCATTTCTTTTCGCTCCAGCTCCTTGCCTTGCCTTTTAACTTGCTTTTATCATGCCAAGAGTAAGGCCATGACGGGCCTCACGGTCCATGGAGTGACACACAAACCATGAAGGCCCTCGTGGTCCTTCACTTAGTTCCATTTCTTCTTCATTCGCCTGGGCCACATCCACATGGCCTCTCACGGACCGTGTGATGCTACACAAGTTGTGGAGGCCTCCATATGCCAACACTTGAGCTCTTTTTCATTCATTTTCTTGTATTTTATCCATTGCTCAATGCCTTAATCACTTTTCCTGAAAAATAACAAAAACACACATCAAAACAACAACTTTGCTTGAGGACATGCAAAAATCCTTCGTTTACAGTGTCACAAGAGTCATATTTCTTCAACTCATCAGTTCTCGTAAGGAAGGTTGCTTCTTCGAAATGAGGGTGCCTGTAAGGAGAAGTATGGTTCACCTTTGGCAAGTAGACCACCTCTTTACCGATGTGGGGATTACATCGAGATTCCAAGTAATAGTTTGCTTGGTCTTGCACATGTCGGTTAAGGTCACATCCCCACTATATATTAGCATTATGGCATTTCATGGCATATTGTTATATTATCTTCTTTGCTATATCTCTCTTTATATATATTATGTGCCCTTGTCATCTAACATTGAATGCAGGTTTGATAAGTTCATGTGCATTGCATGCCCGCATACTTAGTACATTCAAACGAACTAACGCATACTTTTACCTACATCATCTAACCATGTAGGGACCGGAGACTACCTTCATCTACTATTCGACGGCTAGATTGGATCTTGAGATACTTATTGTGGTGAGTCCTATCTTCCAAGGACAAACCACCACCCTTCTACCTATGGTGGTTTTGTTTATGTTATTTACTTTAAGGGTGACCCTTGGACATGTCTTGCCCCTGTCTGATCCTATGATTAGAGACATTGTTGGACATCTTGTAGACTCTTGTTTGGATATATGTTGTGTTGTATTTGGAGCTTATGATTATGGTGATCTATTGAATATGGTTATGATGGACTGATATGAGTATTATGAATTATGTTATGATGTGGAAATGTGGAAGATCCTAAGTCCTATATCGCCCCCATAGAGTGAATCATACTTACCGCCCCTTAGTCATTGCATGCTATGTGTTATGTGAATCCATGTTAATCCCTATCTCGATGACATCCCTATAGCATGAGTCCTATTTTTTTTATAATTATGTGTTTACTATTTACATACGCTTTTGAACTGATGATGTGAATATGGATTCTTTGAGGCTTGTTTGGGAACTCTCGGGTTCCCATTCGCCATGTCACTCCTGGACCTAGGTCCGGGTCGTGACAATCTTGGTATCAGAGCACTAGGTTTATAAATGATCCTCGGAGTCCAATATGCCACACGAGTAGAGTCCTATTCATGGGTATGAAGTGCACCATACCTATGAGTGGGAGGCTATGATGGCGTTCTAGGAATTGTCTCAATTCTTCATGTCTTATGTTGTGCTTTGGATAGTATATTAAGGTTTCCTAATCCTGATGATGTCCTTGCCATATAAAAAGATGCCTCCACGAAGAGCTCTCTTACCCAGATCGACCCCAGTAATGAGGACCAAGTTCCTCAAGGGCCTATGGAAAAGCCTATCACTAATGGTGAATTATATACTGCTTTTTCTATGCTTACCAACATGGTGGCTACTCACTAGATAGGCTAATCTTCCTATCTGTTATCTCACTCCAGCTTCTAGAGTGAGAGATTTCACCCAAATGAATCCTCCGGAGTTCTATGGATCAAAGGTTGATGAGGATGCTAAAGAGCTCATTGATGAGCTCACCACGGTGTTGACTGTTGTGGGAGTCACTTCTGAGGAGAAAGCTGAATTGGCTGCTTATCAGTTGAAAGATGTGGCTTAAGTGCGGTACACTCAATAGTTGATAGAAAGGGTTTGTGGTAATGTTGTTAATTGGGAAGAGTTCAAGTCTGCTTTTCTGGATCATTTCTTCTTTCTTAAACTTAGGGAAGCTAAGATGACATAATTCATCAACCTCAAACAGGGTGGTATGAGTGTGAGGGACATGCCCTCAAGTTCAAAAAGCTCTCCAAGTATGCTCCTATGCTTGTGGCTGATCCCCATGCAAGAATGCACAAGTTTATTTTTGGGATCTCTAACTTGATTGTGAAAGAATGTTGTACAACTATGATTATTCGGGATATGGACATCTCCAAGCTCATGACTTATGCTGCACAGATTAAGGGAGAAAAGCTTAAGGAAAAGAGGGTGCTATGATTCTAAGAGAGCCTGTTATAATGGTGGGTTCTCTAACTCCAAGAGTGGTGGTGGTTATGTTCGCTTCCAACAGGGACAAGGTTCTAATGCTCGGGTGCCTCCTCCTAAGGCACGAGTTGGAGGTTGGCCAATGCCTCCTCTGTGTACTCCATGTGGGAAGAATCACTAGGGTGCATGCTATAAGAACTTAGGTGTTTGTTTCGGGTGTGGTGATAAGAACCACAGGATTGCTGATTGTCCTAAATCTTCCCAGAAGGATCAGGGTCAAGGTCAAGTGGGCTATAGTGATCAAGGCCAACAGAGAGCTCCATAAGGTGGTGCCACAAGAAACAACAGGTTTTATGCTTTGCATGCTCGTTAGGAAGTTGAGGAGACTCTGGATGTTATGATTGGTATGTTAAAAGTCTTTGATTTGATACTTATGCTTTGCTTGATCGGGATGCAAATTTATCTTTTATGACTCCTCTTTTGGTTGTTAAGTTAGGTTTGAGTCCTGAAATTCTAAGGGAGCCCTTTTCGATTTATACTCCCGTGAGTGAGTCTATTGTTGCTCATAGAGTTTATCGAGGTTGTCTTATTTCTATGTTGCATAAAGTCATGTGATCTGGAACTTGAGATGTTTGATTTTGATGTGATTCTCCGAATGGATTAGTTGCATGCTTCATACGCCTCTATAGATTGTAGAACCCCCGAAAAAGGCAAGTTCTAATTTTTGGATGAGCCCGTCCTTGAATGAAAGGATAGTGACTTTGCTACTAAAGGTCGGTTTATTTTCTATCTTAAGGCCTAAAAGATGATTTCCAAGGGATGTATTTATCATGTTGTGAGGGTCAAAGATATGGAATCTGAGTCACCTATTCTTGAATCGGTTCCGGTGGTGAATGAGTTTTCAAATGTGTTTCTCGAGGATTTACCAGGTATTCCTCCCAAAAGGGAAGTAGACTTTAGCATAGATCTTCTCCCGAATACTCAACGTATCTCTATTCCTCCTTATCGTATGGCACCGCTGAGTTGAAAAAGTTGAAAGATCAGTTGAAGAACTTATTGGAGAAAGGCTTTATTAGACCAAAGTATTTCACCATGGGGTGCTTCAATGTTATTTGTAAGAAAGAAAGATGGGTCTCTTTGGATGTGCTTTGATTATGGGCAATTCAATAAGATGACCATCAAGAATAAGTACCCGTTGCCAAGGATCGACGACCTGTTTGATCAACTTTAAGGGGCCATCCAATTTTCAAAGATTGACCTCTATTCTGTTTATCATCAATTGAAGGTTAGGGAGTGTGACATTTTCAAAATGGCTTTTCGGACTAGCTATGAGCATTTTGAATTTATGGTGATGTCGTTTGGTTTGACTGATGCTTCAATCGTATTAATGGATCTTATGAATCAAGTATTCAAGCCATTCCTTGATAGTTTTGTGGTTATCTTCATCGATGATATCCTTATTTATTCCCGAAGTTAGCAGGAGCATATGGATCATTTGAGGTTGGCTCTTCAGACTTTGAGAGAGGAGAAATTGTATGCTAATTTTAGTAAATATGAGTTTTGATTGGGTGAGGTAGCTTTTCTTGCCCATGTGGTGTCCGGTGATGGTATTAAGGTTGACACAAAGAAGACCGAGGCCATGAAGAATTGGCATAGACCATTGACTCGTTCAGATATTCAAAGTTTTCTTGGGTTGGTATGTTATTATAGGATGTTTGTTGAAGGCTTCTCATTTATTGTATCTCCATTGACCAAGTTGACTCAAAAGAAGGACAAGTTTGTATGGTCGGATGAATGTGGGAGTTTTTAGACTTTGAAGGATCATCTTGCATCGGCTCCTGTTTTGACCCTATTGAATGGCTTAGATAGGTTTGTGGTATATTGTTATGCTCTCGGATTGGCTTAGGATGTGTGCTTATGCAACAAGGTAAGGTGATAGCTTATGCATCAAGGCAATTGAAGGTGCATGAGCGTAATTACCTGACTTATGACCTTGAGTTAGTGGTTGTGGTGTTTACTTTGAAGATATGGGACACTATTTGTATGGGGTGCATGTCGATGTTTTCACCGATCACAAGAGTTTGCAATATGTCTTCACTCAAAGGGATCTTAATTTGAGGCAAAGGAGATGGTTGGAACTCTTAAAGGACTATGACATGAATGTGCAATATCATCCCAGCAAGGAAAATGTTATAGTCGATGCTCTTAGTAGGCTATCTATGGGAAGTGTAGCTCATGTTGATGAAGGGAAGAAAGAGTTGACAAAATATGTTCACCATTTGGTTAGATTGGGTGTTAGGTGGCTAGCTCTAATGATGGTAGTATTCATGTTCAGAATGAGGCCTAATCTTCTGTGGTTGTTGATGTCAAGGCTAAGCAAGATTTAGACCCGTCATTGGTTGAGTTGAATAAGTTGGTTGCTGAAAAGCAGATTGGGGTTTTCTCCCAAGTGGGAGATGGTGTGCTTCAGTGTCAAGACCATTGTGTGTTCCGAATGTGGATGATCTTAGGAGGGTGATCATGAGTGAAGCCTATAACTCTAATTATTGTATTCACCCGTGATATACTAAAATGTATCGGGATTTGAGGGAAGTGTATTGGAGGCATGGTATGAAGAAAGATATAGCTGATTTTGTATCCGAATGTCCTAATTTTCAACAAGGAAAATCTCCAAAGCCCTGGTCGTTTGACTCAAGATATTGAGATTCCTACTTGGAAGTAGGAAGATGTGAACATGGATTTTGTGGCTGGTTTGCCTCAGACTCGAAGGCAATTTGACTCAATTTGGGTTATTGTTGATCGGATGACTAAATCGGCTCATTATCTATCTGTCAAGACTACCTTTAGTATCGAAGATTATGCGAGGTTGTATATTCAAGAGTTGGTGAGGTTGTATGGTGTGCCTAGGTCTATCATATCGAATCGTGGCACCCAATTTACTTTTCACTTTTGCAGATCGTGTCAAAGAGGACTTGGTACTAAGGTAAAGTTGAGTATCGCTTTTCATCCTCAAACCGATGGACAAGCCAAGAGAATAATTCAAACTTTGGAGGACATGTTAAGGGCTTGTGTGTTGGAACTTAAGGGTAATTGGGATGATCATCTACCACTCATTGAATTTGCTTATAACAATAGTTTTTATGCTATCATTGGAATGACACCTTTGAGGCTTTGTACGGTAGGAGATGTAGATCTCCGATGGGGTGGTTTGAGTTGGGAGAGATGGCTTTGATTTGCCTAGATTTGGTATTGGAGGCTATGGAGAAGGTGAAGTTGATTAGGGAGAGTTGAAGACGGCTCAAAATCATCAAAAGTCTTATTCGGATGTGAAGAAGAGGGACCTTGAATTTCATGTTGGAGATTAGGTATATGTGAAGGTCTCAACCATGAAAGGGGTTATGTGTTTTGGTAAGAAGGGCAAGTTAAGTCCCCGGTATGTAGGTCCTTATGAGATTGTTGAGAAGATTGGGAATATGCTTATAGGTTGGATTTGCCTCCGAATTTGAGTTCTATCCACCCAGTTTTCCATGTGTCTATGTTGAGGAAATTGGTTGGTGGTGATCCTTGTACCGTTGTGCCTTTTGAAGGTGTTGAGATTGAGGAGAACTTGTCTTATGAGGAAGTCCTGGTTGAGATTTTGGATAGGCAAGTGAAGCGACTTCGCAACAAGAATGTGGTTTCAGTTAAGGTGCTTTGGAGAAATCAACATGTGGAGAGTGCTACATGAGAAGCGGAGTTGGACATGATGAAACGATATCCCCATCTTTTCCATTCTACTCAAGCCTAAGGTATCATGTTCTTCCTATTCCAAGTGGTCCTAATTCTTTCACTCTTGTGTTTCATGACATGACATGCATACATATGCACGAAAATAATTTGTAAGATGTTTTGAATAATTTGAATACGTTTTGATATGAGTTTTTATGATCTTATGATTTTTCAAGTGATGTAATGTACATTGTATCTTGTGTTTGAAGGATTCATGCCTAAGTCAAGTCATAGTGAAAAGAATAGTATTTGATCAAATTTTTTCAAAAGTACTTTTAAGTGTATTTTTTTGAAAGTGCTTTTTGAAAAAAGTTTAGCTTCTAAAAAAAAAGAGAAAAGAATAGTTTTTATTATCCGTGAAAAGTTTGTCCATATATCTGATTTTTTTAAAAACAATAATTATTTGAATAAAAAGAAGCAGCACTTTCGACTATTAGTCAAGTAATAATTTTTTGTATTTATGATCAATAAATTAAAAGAAGTTCCATAAAACTATGAAAGATAATGGTAATATGCTAAACTCTAGGGGAGATCATTATTATAAAAACAAAGGTGAGGGGAGATTGTGTAAAATAAAATTGCAACATAATGGTGATGAAACCAATGGCATTATGCCTAACAAACTCCCATCCTCGTAGATACCGTCTTTCCACCCAACTCTATGTGCTCCTTTGTCCACTTATGTAACAATCACTTCAACAATAACAACAAACTCATTTTTATATTGTATGTATACTAGCTAATTGTCATTTCATAGTGAAGAGCAAACATGACTGCCTCAAGATTTTTAGCTCCAATTGCTGGACCAACTTACCTTGGTTTAAAATCAAACAGCTCCAACAATTTTCCAATCACTTTGAGTCCAAAAACTATCTCCACTGCCTCTAAAACTTACTGCATGAAGGTAAAGGAGAATTTCATTAATTCTTTTCATACATTTGGGAGGAGGGGGGGGGGGGGATTTCGACTTCCTTTTAACATGTTATAGCAAGCAGCAAATTCAAAATTTAAATGTTATGAATAATATCGTTTTTAGCTTTTATATTACTGGATCTATAAAGTTATGAGTTTATATTTATTATTTATCACTATAATTTTAGTAAAAATTCATGCATATTAATTTATCTTCCGCATCAGAAGCATTAGATTCACAAGTTATTTGGAGTATCATTTATTCTTGATTAACAAAATGATTATAGCTCATTTGGTCAAGCTTTTAGAATTTACTTATTTTGAAATATAATTTTTGTCTTTAGTGTTTTCGGAAAGTACTCTTTGAAGGGTAACCGGAAACAGTCACACTGTGTTTTAAACATAGGGGTCAGGCTGCGTACATCCAACTCCCCTTACTCTGCAATGGGCGGGAGCCTTTGAGGCATTGGGGTAATGTTGTTGTTGTAGTAGTACTCTTTGAAGGGTAACAAGTTATAGGTGGCTAATCAACTTGAACACTTTTGCAAATCTATAACACGAACTTGTGTTTGATTAAGAATGTACTGCAGCGGATGAGCTGACTCCTTTTTTAATCAGGTCTCGAATTCAAACTTTGAATATAAAAGTCTTTGGTAGAGGGTATTTTCTCCTAAATGAGGCTTTACACAATGTGAATTCAGATTAGTTGGACTCTAAGGTAGAGGACACCATATGAGAAACTAAAAGTAGTCCGTCTTTAGAGAAAAAATTACTTTTTTTCAGCTTTTAAAAAACAGTCTCTATTATCACTCAAAAACGCATGTTTTTCTAAAATGTAATCAAACAATTCAACTCTTTAAAATAATCAAAAAAACTATAAGCAGACTTTACCTGACATTACATTTAAGGTATTAGAGTACCATCAAATCACTTTATCATTCTCGACAGAAACTCGAACCATAACATCCTTTTTGTTCACTTCTCTGATGTCGCTGTCCAATTAGCCCCACCAAGGTTCCTCGTTGTGTTACTCAAGCAATTAAACAACATGATACAGACAAGAAAAAAAAAGTTTTTTTTTTTTTTTAAAAAAATATTTACTTTGATTGATGAAAGACTTAAAATGCTCTTGATCACCTGAAAATGGAATCTGAATTGTTTTTAGCATGGTTTCTTCGTTACTGTATTTGTCTTACTCACTTGTCTTATTAATTCTGCCCGAAAATCTCTCGAAAACAGTCTATTTATCTTCATAATATAAGAGTAAGACGGCGTGCACACTACCTTCCCCACCCCACACCCCATTTGTGAGTAGAACAAATATATTAATGTTGTCGTCGTGTGGAATTCCATTTTGTAAGTACTAAGTTACATTCAGTAGAATTTAAATACTTGTTTCTTGTTGCATGTGTAAAGTGTGTACTTATTTTTGGGTGCATGGAATGACCAGACTTGGAATCCGATAGAGAATAAGAAGTTTGAGACACTGTCATATCTGCCACCTCAATCAGAGGAGTCCATTGCAAAGGAGGTTGATTACATGATCAAAAAGGGTTGGATTCCTTGCCTTGAATTTGACCAGGTATCATCATTTACATAAAAATTACTCCTATTGCCTATCTAATTAGTGTTTGGCCAAGTACAAAGATCTCACGGTTAATTCATTCCCGTCTTATTTCGACTATTCCCATTCATGATTCTATCACTTTTAATATGTCCACTTCCATCTGCAACTTCCATCTTCTGCAACTTCCATTTCTGAACATGCAATTCTTAAGTATCTTATTTGGACACTGATACTCAACATGTAACACTTTTTTTTAAAAAAAAAAAAATTGTTTGTCTATCCACTTTGGAACAACTTCAGACAAGTGGTGTTTAAAGTAGGCTTTGTATAATTTTTTTTTTTAAAAAAGACTGAAGCTTAGTTTACACTGGTTAGACAAGTGTATGTGCCTGTATAATGACATAATCTTTGGGCATGACATTCTTTAAACCCAATATATTTGAAGTTATCTCAATGTAAAATTTTGACACTAGAATATGAAATAAGTGGTTATTCCAAAACCAGGGATACAACTAGCCGGCTCTTCAACAATGAACGTGGTACCTAAAATGCACAATAATCGTTTGTGTGAGAACTGCGCTTGAATTATTGACCATCTGTTGGTGAGTAAAGGTTAACTTGTCAATTAGATTTTTCATTGGGGATTTTTTGAGATTCATCATATTATGGATAGTTGTACTATTCCTACTTCCCATGTAGGTCAACAGATAACGTGAATTTACACCATCAATATATTAAAAACTCTCTGTAATGACTCACTACTGTTTATGCGGTAGGTGGGATGTATTCATAGGGAAAATAGCAACATGCCAGGCTACTATGATGGGAGGTACTGGACACTCTGGAAGTTGCCTATGTTTGGCTGCAATGACTCTTCCCAGGTTCTCAATGAAATCCAACAATGCAAGAAAGCTTACCCAAATGCTTTTATTCGTTGCTTGGCATTTGACAATGTTAAACAGGCGCAGTGCATGGCCTTCCTCATTCAGAAACCTGCACCATAGAAGTTGCTATCTATTGCCTTAAAAACTTTTGTAATGGTCTTTCTGTTTGTCCCAAAAACACTAAGGTGCGACATTTGAACTTTGATCATAAACGTTGATGGTTGAAATCATATTTCTTAGTTCTGAAAATAATGGAACGGTATTGGCTGTTGAAGCTACCTTAAATTTCCTCACAAACAAGCTTTGTGTTGAAAGAATGTTTTAAAATTTCCACATTGGTGATTGCTTTCGGGGAATATGTTACTTCGGAAAGGGTACTTGGAACACTGGATGCTATAGCAAAACAAAAGAATGAACGTTAGCCTTATGCAGAAAATGGTATGTATCTAACTCGAGCCAAAAAACTACAATTACATCATACTTCTCAATATCAAAGGAGTGGGAGTGGAATAGTAAAAATTTCTCCGCCCTTAATCGAAAGTCCCACAACCATGAATAAGACCTCTCTGATAGGGAACGCTAATTCAGGAGACCAGATGGACAAACCCCCAAAACAACACCAATATTATTCAATGGTTGGATATACCAAGCCTCCCTGGGAAAAAAGAGAGAGAACTTGCCTACTGCTCCTTCAAAATGTGTTTGTACCTGGCAATCTGCTTTGTTGCAGGTTAAAAACAAAGGCCATGCTGGACAAAGAGAGCAAATGGCAATGCTTGAACAACTTCATTGCCTTAGAGCCAGAGATAACTATCCTGAGGCCCAAGCAAATTCCTTTTCTCCCTATTGACCTAGTTGTTCCTTCTGGCGTGATTAGGAGGACAAGTTTTATGCATTAGCTTTTGTGGAAAAAAATGCCCAAAACAAAATTAGGAATTAGAATGAGAAGATGATGGAAAGCAATATAACAAGTTTCCCTGAACTGTATAGTACTCGCTTAATCAGAAATCTTGACTGGCGAGAAAGGCACTTAATTCACTTGCAACTATGTCCAAGAAGCTTTGCTCATTTTACACTTATTTTTGGACGATAGTGAGGCTAGGCCTGAGAAGAAATCAAGGTTTTGGTTCAAGTAGGACCGTATCTTAAGAGTAACTGAGTACCCTATTTACTCAGGTTTTCTATCACCAAAGCCTCCAGAGAAAAGTTCAAGTAGCTCCTTTGAGGACTTCCATAGATGGCGTAATTTCTATTACTTTATAAATCAACACCGAAAAATTAACAGTTACTTAAAAGAAAAGGTCAAATTAATCATACCAACAATGAATTAGCTGAAAGAGGATGAATGTTCAAAATAAAAACAAGTAATTTCAACTTATTTCAAAACCATCTATCTACTCAACTAGGTCATGTTAATCACTTCTTGACATCACCAAATAACCACTAATACCTCACCC